>JAASAO010000171.1:0-30539 GCA_017311375.1 Mytilus coruscus | reverse complement strand
ATACTAGGAAGGTCAGCTGCCGGGCTGAACTGGTAAACATTGGACTGAACATTTGAAAAGATTACCATCCATGCATTGTCCCTTTCCACATCGGCAAAGGCAAATCTATGGTGTTTTCTATGGAACATGGCTTGTTAAAATTGATGTAAAACTATTTCAAAACACATGGTTTAACGATTTCACTTCGGTAGAAACAGGAAGAAGTGTATCAGATGATTATGACAACTGGATCCCTTCCAGTTTAAGCCTGGTAAATTGCGATTCATCTGAGAACCACATTGATTTTTAAAGACAGAAAAGTATCACAATTCCCTTATTTAGCGATTTGAGCTTTCTTCTATACACTTAATCACCAATGTTTTACGTTTGTAAACATGTTTGAACATTAATCTAGGCCCATTGTAGAACTTTATTGATTTTTCCTAAGCCACCCCATTTTCGCTCCAGAACGCCATTTTGTTGGAATCAACTCAAAGAAACAGAAAAATTAGGAAAACTAATGCATTAACCACTACGAAATTTACTCAATACATGAAGAAATCATATATCTATCAGAAAATATAAATTTTATCACTCATCTCCGTTTTTTGAGGAAGAAGTGTCAAAATAAAAATGATGTTAGGACCGCCCAATAGGCGGGATAGGGTGGGGTCACTTCGGTCAATATGCAAATTCATTCTATGGAGCCGTGTATTCGTACTGCAATCGTAAAAGTCATTAATTACACCAGAACCATTTTAGACTTCTTATTTCAATTATAACATTTGATAAATATGGATTGTAATACTTACATATCGTATGTCTATTTGTTTAGGTGATGCAAATATCCGCCATTAATCAAGGCACGTTGAGCATCTTCCAGATGCATCACGGGTAATCACACAAAATCTCGCGCTGAATAAGACATTATACTACAGTCTATGCAAAGTCCACGAGATTCCAATCCTTCTAACTATACAAATCCTTGATATTACCCATATGTAGTTTCGCGGTACTACAATCTGTCGATACCTATAATTTGGCATTGCACAAGGTCATGTTTTCTCTGACTGTTAATGACGTCTTTACACTAAATGCATTGGATGTTGGATGTGTATTAATTGATATTTTAGTCTTAGATACTTGATTTTTGTTATTAGTTGTTATTGGCCTTGAACTAGCTGTCAGTTACTGCGAGTACTCTCAGATCTATACTTAGTGTCTTTTTGTTGTGGGGATGTATAAGTACCCGTCAATGTCAACTCTGTGTTTTTGTTAGATGTATTACTATTTGTATCTATCTGATGAGTTAAGCCTTTTTCAACTGATTTTTATAGTTTGTTCGTATGTTGTACTGTTACGCCACTGTCCTAGGTTAGGGAGGGTTGAACGCTCACAAACATGTTGAACCCAGCCACATTCTTAATGTGCCTGTACCAAGTCCGAAGCCTGTAGTTCAGTGATTGTCGTTGGTTCATGTCTGTCATATTTGTTCATCGTAAATTGTTTTGTTATAAATTAGGCCGTTAGTTTTCTCAATTGAATTGCTTCATGTTTTTCATGTCGGGCCTTTTATAGCCGATCATACGGTATGGGTTTTCTCATTGTTGAAGGTCGTACGGTTGTCTATAATTGCTTACATCCACTTCATTTGAACTTTGGTGGATAGTTGTCTCATTGGTAATCATACCACATCTCCTTATTTTTATATTTATATGATTTATCAAATGATAAACTATAAAACGTATGCACGAAATAAGTGCACTAATTGAACTCATGAGTGACAGCTACCCTTCGACTTGCATTGTACATTCATATCGAAGGAAATGTGTAATAAATCAAGAATGTGTGACAAACGTCAATATTTTAATCAGTTTTTTACGCCGCGTAAAGAAATGCCACTGAAACTGTGAAAGGTCATTATCTGATGACAAATAAGCGCATGTACAGTTGTGTTGGTTGTTCATACCCCAAAACGTAACATTCGGTGTCTATATATTGGCTCTCATATTAGACATATGTTCTAAAACATTCCATTTGTATTACAGTCGTTTTAGAGTTAGTGTGAAAAGTCTTACTAGTAGTCTTATAGAAAGACTACAAACATAACCACTGGACTGATAATTGACTATTGTTTGTTAATTCATTCCTTAAAATTTTATTTGGTAACACTTCACATATAGCACAAAATTATCTAGCTTGGTACACTTATCTAATAATTTTGATGATTTGTTCTTTACAAATAGTTGGAAACTCTTAACGTACCACATAATTAGCTAGTTTTGTATACTCATCTAAAATTGTTTGGTTGTCCTTTATAAATGACAACAGACGCACATCTTATTAGAATTTCTTGATAGACGGGATACATTAATTTGAAATTATTCAGCTTAGATAGTACAAACGTTGAGATAAAAAATTCTCAAAAACTTTTAATAAGAAACTAGTAAATACTATCTTTTTTTTATAAATATCGAAAACCGCGTATAACATGTATAACAAGCATCTGAAGGTGTTATTTTGCGTACTTCATAGAATAATGCTATTTCAGTTAAATTTAAAGCATATCTGGTGTTGCTACGTAAAAATTCTATACAAGTTTGAAACAATTCTCATACCCGGGTTTAAATCTGGGAGGTCAGGCGGTTGGAAAAGTAATGTTATGTTGGTTACATAAATCTCGCATGCGACCTTCCACAAAGCAACCATGGTGAAAACCTCAGTTGTCCATGATAACCGTGTCTCCGAGCTGTAAAGAATTTCAATGGATATCAACAACTTGGAATGCATCATAACAAAAGTCGAGAATTATAAATCTGTTAGATAGCCTGTCAATAACATAAAAATACATGCCTAAAGGTCCACGAAAATGTGCATTATATAGTACAAACTTCTGTGTCATTTTGTCTCTAATGGAGAGTTGTCTCATTGGCAATCATACCACATCTTCTTATTTTTATATTGTTACTCCGCCAAAAACAGGCAATGCACTTTTCAGACTATGTGTATCCCCATTATACTTTCCGATACAAATTTAGGCTTTTGCCAAACACTTTCCGGACATGCAAATTGTTGATTTCCGCCCTTCAACCAGCAAAGGCCTATTGAAGTCAATACAGAATTTCCTTTAAAGCAAAATCAAGTAGAAAACAGCTAAAACAAATGCTTCCCACAACTACCGACGTGTCCAATGCTACAATAAACTTTAACAGACAGTTCTGACAGGAGGCAGACTCTGACAATCTGAAAGCGAGGATTCGGTCTCCAGCTGCTGAGCTTTCATGTAACAGTTTAAAAGAATTAACATAGTTGCCGCGTTTATCATTGAGTTATACCAAGGAGGTTATGTTATATGTTTATAAGATCTAATATAACCTCCTTGGTTATACGGAGTTGATAAAATATAGAAATATTCATATATTGAGTATTCGTTTAAATAATCATTCTTTTCGTGGTTATAGAGTGGTTTGAAAGCTTAAATTAATTTTCAATTTATTAATTTAAACTTAACAATTTTGAATTTATTGTGTGTCAGCTATCAAGGATTTTAATGATTTCTTATATGGATGCAAATAGTTTACATCTCTTTTTAACATGAACTAAGTGAATGACAGCAACGCATGCGTGTTGACAGTGACATTAACATATCTAAAAGATACATTATTCCAGCCCCATCCTGCATGGACTGTTTCATTAGATTTTGCGTATTTGCGTAAATAGTCAAATTACATTGTATCCCTGTGTTGTTTAGTTCACAATAGGAACACCGATATTAATCTATGTGATTTTGCAAAACATTTTCTCCTCCTAATTGACAATGTCAACCAAGTTTACATATTTAACAAAACATTTTCTCTCTCTAATTGACAATGTGAAATACACTGTACGTTTAAAATAATTTATCTTTTCATCTGTTCAAACTTGTATATTGTGTTATTTATTAATATTTTATTTGTATCACTATCTCTCCTAACGGAGGCTAAATAAAGATATATATATATATATATATATATATATATATAATAACATGTATGGTGTTATTTTCTCTAAAGGGCAACCAAGAGATAACTGGATAATTGTACTATACAAGATGATGTTGTGGTACATGGAGCGTTATCTAATACAATTCTAAAAATAGATTAATTAACAATAGACAATTATTAGTCCAGTGGTTGTGTTTGCAGAGAAATAGGTAGTCAACTAGTAAGACTTGTCACTCTAACTCTAAAAGACTGTAAATAAAACAAACTCGTTCCAGCTATAACCGTAAGAATTAGTGCTTCAGAGAAGACTTTACCTATGTTGAACTGTAATCGAATAATAAACCATTAAAGGTACTTTAAACGGTACATTAGCCCTGTAGTAAAGTTTTGCTGAAATCATGCATGTTTTCATATTACACACCATTAATAACCCAATTGATGACGTTGAATTAAAGGCTTTGAATAGTCCTATTTATACAAAGTAGTTGACATTCCTAGATGCTGAATACAATTTATTTGTTTTTACCGTTTTACATATTAAGCTGTTGAGGGAAATTGATCTTGATTGATTGAAATATGAATCTTTGTGTCTTATGCTTGCGAAACATAAAACCGGTCAGCTCATCTATTTGAAATTTGATGTCTGAGAGGTTCTGTTCGATTTCAAGATGTCATGCTTAGCAGTAGTTGTCCTTTTCTAGATTTAGACATTTCAATTTCTAAAGGAAATTTCGTACTAAAATTTACGACAAAAGAGACGATTTTTCATTCCCTATTGTTAATTTTCCTTTTTTAGACGGCGATGTTCCTTTGGCTCCATCATACGGTGTTTATATATCCCAACTCGTTCGTTATGCCCGTGTGTGTAGTGATGTCATAGATTTTAACGAACGTAATCAATGCATCACTGGTAAATTATTAAGTCAGGGATTTCATTACCATAAATTACTTAAAACTTTTACTAAATTCTTTCATAGATACAAAGATTTGATTAGTAAATTTGGCTGTACCTGTAGAAAACGGTATTTCACATCCTAAATTTTACGGTAATATTTTACTAAAAGCGCGGAAATCACTATGTTATCCGTATAAACTGATCGAACCTTTAAACAAACTTATTAGTAAAGGGTATCTTATTAATGTTGTAATAAGATCTTTGAATATTGTGTACATTGACACAAATATCGATTTTGTCATCAACAAATTAAAACATAACTAAATTTGTACTCTTTTGGAATGGTTTTTGATGTATAAATACACCACCACTTTCATTTTCTATCTAGAGATTGCTATCTATATATAACATGATACATATTTATTATGAGGTTAAATCCTTTAACTATCATTTTGCCTGTCAATACTTTTATTTTGGCATTGCACAAGTCATGTCTTCTTTGACTGTCGATGGCGTTAAAACACTAAATCCCTGGGATGTGTTTTAGTTGATTTTAGTCTCTGGTGCATGATTTTTATTATTAATTGTTTTGGCTTTTAGCTAGCTTTCAGGAACTGCGAGTACTCTCAAATCGTATTTTCGTGTTAATTTGACCTGTTACACAATTTGTAATGCATTTTGTTATTCAATGTTTACTTATTTTGTGTTATATCTCGTCTTACTATTCTTAATATGTACCACCTTTGATTCAGTATGACGAAAAACAAATTCACTTCTGTACTCGTACTATGAATAACAAATTTATGTTGTAAAAATGTTTCTGTACTCCTAACAACACAATTATTATACTTAAATTTACCTGTGTACGTTACTTTATTTAACGCCATTTTGTCCAAGGTTAAAGTTGTCTTTTGACATTTAAACATCTTTTTATTTATATTGTGTCATAGATCAAACTTATTCGTTCAGTGTATATTTACTTGTTTTGTGTATTATCTTTTGTTCGAGTTAAGCCATTTCAATTGATGTTTTATTGTGTGTCTTTTATGTTGTAATGTTATACCACTGTTTTAGGTTAGGTGAAGGTTGGTGCCTGTTAAAACGTTTAAACTCGCTGCATTCGTATGCACCTGTCCTAAGTCAGGAGCCTGTTGTTCAGTGGTTGTCGTTTGTTGGTGTGGTTCATAAGTGTTTCTCGTTTCTCGTTTTTATATAGATTAGACCGTTGGTTTTCCTGTTTGAATTGTTTTACACTAGTCTTTTCTAGCTTGCTGTTCGGTGTGAGCCAAGGCTCCGTGTTGAAGGCCGTACTTTGACCTATAATTTTTACTTTTACACATTGTGACTTGGATGGATAGTTGTCTCATCGACACTCATACCACATCTTCTTATTTATATCTAAAGCTCTGCAACTGCTTTTGTAGTAATATTAAGTCAAACATTTCATTTAAAACAAGACCCAGATAAATATATTCACGGCTATTAGTAATATTCATATCCCCACACTTGAATTCATGACTTGATCGGTCAAATGAGGTCGGTCTAAAATGGACAACATTACTATAACATGCATTAATAGTCATTTTATTGTCAATACATCAATGATATAAAACCCAATTAAGAGGGTGTGTAACTCATTGTGTAATGTCATCAGCATACAACAAAATGCATACTTATTCTCCCCAATGTCAACACCAAAATCAAAAGAATTTAAGTACATAGCTAATTCATTTATGAAAAATTAAATAATATAGGAGAAAGTGGACAACCCTGTTTCAAACCACATTTTACAGTAAACCAATCTGTGTTGAAGCTATTAACTCTGATCGAGCACCTGACCCCGTTATAAAGGGACTTAAGGATGTAGTTAGGTGAAATAAAAAAAATCTAGAATTTAAAACTGATACTATAAGTCAGAAGAGCATTAGTTTAGGAACAAAATAAGCTAGAAATATTGATAGGTTATAGAACTCCTTTTCAAGATATTTTATTTTAAAAAATGACAGGAAAAGGCTGACTCTGACTTGCATTGGTATTATTTGGGTCTCAACTCGAAAGAAAAATAATCAAGAATCTGCTTAAATTTTGGTAAATGATCTTTTATGAGCTATTGAAGTCTTATATGAAAAGAAAATGGGTGTGTTATGGGGCAAAATATTTTACTCTGTATCGTAAGTAAAAACCACGGAGTCCGAACATTTGACAAAATTCCTAAACCTGACCTAAGTACATCCTTAATAGCCTATACATTTTACATCAACCCCAGAGATGTGAGTTTTTCCATAACAATGTCCTGTTAATCATATCATACGAGTTCTTGAAATCAATAAATGCCGACGACGATTTTCGCTCTACTGTACTCCTTCCGTTCCGGAAGCCATTTTGATCATCAACTAGGGAAGTATTATCTTCAACCCATGAGACAGCCTCATGTTTAATATGTCACAATACAATTTACATGAAGCGGGGCTAAAGCAATACCCCTGTAATTTAAGGGTCTTTTTATCGGTATCGGATTAATAATAATATTATTCCATATCTCTGGGACTTTACCAGTTCTAAAGCAACAATAAACAATCTATGTAAAATATAACACAGTTTTGGTTACATAAAACATCGGCTGGAATATTATCTACACCTGAGGCTTTACATCTTTTGCTATTATATACTACATTTAAAACCTTTTCAACTGAAATTCCTTCTGTTAAAAGAAAATAGTTGTCTGTCAAAACGCCAGGGTTGTGATCGACTTGAATATTAGTATCCGTTGTTACCTGGTTACCTGTTTGATTAAGTTGACCGGCATAGTCCGATGTCCACTTTAACAAAACATCATCAATATTTGAAGATACATTACCATGTGCGTCTACTACTTCCATTGGTATTAGTGTTTTGCGTTCAGAAGCGATTCATATCTTACCTGTCTTTTTAAAACGTTTGTTGATCAATTTTTGATTCCATCACTAGCTTTTGTTGCAATGTATACCAGTACTTACGTTTTGCGTTTTGAACCTCACGATCGTAGATCCTTCGTTTTGACACAAAACTGGACTTTAATTCAACACAAGACACGTATACAAAAAGTAGGCCCTGTAACTGGAAATTTGGAATGTCACTGGAAAATGAGGGTAAATTGGATAAGGACTGAAATTTTGTCTTGCAAAGACCACACACGGATCCTCAAAGAGTTCTTGCAAGTTTATTACGTACAGGGAGCGCGGCACTCGCACTTAACCGAGTCATTTGAATTTACGTTCCCATTTTGATCAAATGTGGCTGCGAATAAATACTTCCTCACCACCCCAAACGGACAATCCACATTTGGTAAACGTTTTACTGCCGGTCGGAAGAAGATCACGAGTGGCCATATTTCTATTTTCTGGTTATTATTAATATACTTTCACTGAGCTGTCAACGCAAACAAACAATAAAAAGTAAAACACATTCATTGTAAACAGGAAAATGTTAATATGGACTTGCATTTTATTAGACGTGTTAGCACGGGTGTCATTCGGTATATCGAGAAAAATAGGTCGTGAAAGAATAACACTAACGGTGGTCAAGCATTGCGATCGGATTGTGAATGGAACTAAGTGTAATTCTACTTTAAAATCTGTCAACAATGCGCTGTATTTTCAAAAGGTGGAACAAACCAGAAAAAAACTTTATGTCTGTCATAATCTTTCAACTTTCTTAATAATACTGCGCACTAAGTTAAAGAAAAATGCAGTACCTTTTAAGAAAACACAAAAGGAGACACACAATCCTATGACAATCATTAAGACAAAATTATGTTTTGTATCTATAATGGTTACATTCCAATATATCATGATATATTTGAAACTTAATCTTTATTGTGTATGATTGCCCAG
The DNA here is from genome assembly GCA_017311375.1 of Mytilus coruscus. Taxonomy (NCBI): domain Eukaryota; kingdom Metazoa; phylum Mollusca; class Bivalvia; order Mytilida; family Mytilidae; genus Mytilus; species Mytilus coruscus. The sequence continues at coordinate 21,810 of JAASAO010000171.1, read as the reverse complement.
TAAAATAAAAGTATGTTATTACTTGAAAAGTTCATATTTTTTTGAAAAAGTATAATTTTGTTGATTTATAATCATAATTGATCGTGAAAGCTCCTTTAATGCATTATTTTGATCGTGAAAGATGAGGCGTGACCAGACTTAATGATCAGAAAACAACATTTCTTTTACCAATTTATATACTTGTAATTGGTTGAGGCATGTAATTTAAAATTACTAAGAACGTAAATTAATGCTTTCATTTTATTGGTGATATATATATATATAAAATAATGTATTAAACGTCTGACTCATCTCTAATTGGTTTATATAATAAACAGTGGAACGATTCATCCATTCTATCTTTGAGAATTGCAACCGATCGTCATGTCCGATTTACCCTAGTATGACAAAGTTTAGGTCCATCTTGTACTTAGACATTATGACCTAGTTAGAATTATTGAAAAATAGAAATTTCTTGTCCGTTTTATTTTTGAAAATTTTTTTTAAAAGTAAATGATAATATTTGGAAAGTCAAACATGATTATTACTAGTGTCACACACAATGATATAATTACTCCAACATATCCGATTGCCGTGGACAATACTCTGTTATCCGACGCACTTTTATGGCGCGAGAGGATGTTGCAGTCCTGTCAATTGTAAGTTTACTTTTCAGTTCCTCTAGCTGCATTTTCAATTATAGTGAAAATAGTCATGTATGATTGCATAAAGTAGTTATAATTTATAGATGATAGGGATCGAGTGGTATAATTTTGGAAATGTGAATTGGTGATAGTATACCGATTTACTTACAAATTACCAGTTCAGACACATGCCAACACACATTGGAATAATACAGAGTACCAAACAGAACGAGATTAGGTTATACGACATGGTAGTCATTCTCTTATATTGTTTTTCAAAGTCGCAACTTATTGTAAATGTGAAGACTAACATATTTAAAAGTATATAGGTCATAAAATCTAATAGATAAATATGAACATAATGGCAGAGGAAACACTTTCTTAATTAGTTGAGGAATCGAAATACCGAAAGACGCATCTGCATCTGCGTATACTTTTATAAGTTTTAACATACAAATTGTTTTGATTAAAAGTACTGAATAAGAATACGAAACCTTCAAACCCCAAGTCGTCACTCGTCACGTCAATTGTTTTCAATAAAGAAGTTGAAATTTTTTAACTTCTGAGGAACCTATGCTGAATTTAAGCTATGTGATGAGGCTTTTTATGAACTGGCCTGTATCAAATTTGTGCCACTTAATATGCTGTAAAACGCAAAAGTGCCGCTTATATCTGTCAAACTTTCTGACGAAGCGGTTGCCATAGTAAGTTACGAGTTACGAACCTTTGTTGACACATTTAAAGAACAAACTTATTTGTACTAGCCTATTTTATGTATTTAGCACCACATGCTGTTAATTATTTAAAAGTGAACATAATCAAAATAATTGATTACATTTTTATTAAATATAATTGATTATATTTTTATACTACAGATACATATATATAAAACATCTAGGTAAACATATTTTATCATTTTCAAAACAGTTCCTGGACTGAAATAGGCTGAGCGCTTTGCAGACACTCTGGGACAAAATATATTATTTCATGAGTTACTTTTTATTTTAGTATATGCTTTTACTGCTGTAACAGGGTAAACATGTCAAATCTTATGTTGAATTCCTTGCAATACTTTTTATATATTAAAGAAAATATATAACAATCAAAGTTATCTCAATGTAAACTCTCCATAATTTAAAATAAAAGGCAATTGGTTTGCAATCTGTATGTAAGTTTATTGATTTGACTAAATAACAATATTGTTTTGTCATTCTATACTGGTTCTACTGAATGGACTCAAATTGTAAAAAGAAGCCTAAACTATTAGATAATAATTTAAAACGGTAAATTATGAACTTGCGAATAAATAATATTAAGAAAGATTCGATCATAACTTTTTTCTATTCTAAAACAATAACAAGGCCCATTTCAGTGCAGTTTTCATTGAGTCAAAAGCGAGACATAGGTATGCTGGTTCCGGCGTCGGCGGATATTTGGTATACAGTTGTATTACAATGTGTACATCTCATTTCCATGGAGATTTTTGGCCCCGCCATCTCAGTCAAGGTCTGTTGAATCTGAAACTAGTTAACATGTATTAGTTTGTGATTAGGTTAGTTTATGGGGAACCACTAGTGGTAGGTCAATAATATTTGGTATGCAGCTGTATTAGCATTGACACATATCATTTCCATGGAGATTTTTGGCCCTGTCTCCTCAGTCATGGTCTATTGACTTTAAATATTTTGCATTACTTACATGTTACAGTATTGCTATTTTAATTTCAACATTTGCATAAATTTTACCATCAAAATAATAAAAGGCGAGACATATCTCTGTGTTAACAGTTTATTAGGAACAGTAATAAGCCACACTTCATGCAATTAAGTTCAAAGGAGGACAAGACTTTAATTTTTCCATTTTACATGTTATATTTGTAACTATTAACTTTCAATCTTTACAGGAGTTTTCATCACAAAAAAAAAAAATAAAATATTTTCATCACGAGTGTCTATGAATGATTTTTCCATTCATCTTGATTAAATTTTACGCTTGTGCACCGAGAGTATAAAATTACCTTACCTTTTTCTTTCAGTTAACGTCAAACATTTTAAAAATAAAAGAGAATAATTTATCCACTCAAATTCACAGCTGAATTCGCCATTGCTTTTTCAAACAAATGTGCATTTTGAAACACACTAAATTTTATGTCTACATTCGGTTCACATGCATGTTGACATCAATGTGTATGACATAAAACTACAATGTTAAAAACGTCGTTTCTTTTAGTTCAAACGGGGTTTAATAAATGGTGACAGATCTTTAGAGTTGATTTTTAACCTGAGATACGTACTAATTTTTATGTTTCTGTAGAATGTATATAATGTTAGTTTATCTGTGAAATCAGAAGAAAAACGAACAGACAATTCGCATAATTTTCACCGTATTTGTTTTAGAACGGCCAATTTGAATCATATTTTCTATTATACGTAAGACATCAATTTCTGACCCCACCGGAAGTAAAAACAGAAAACAGAAAATTTTCTAAATTGCCGCCAATTTCATTTTTCCGCGAAAATAATCCAACTTCAGAATTGTGGATTTAATATCAGTCCCATTGTTGTCTTTAGAAAGTAGCAATAATGGTCGCTTCTAAGGATTATTTTCCGACTGTCTATTTATGCATATTCCAAGTCAGGAGCCTGTGATTCAGAGGTAGCTGTTAGTTGCTCTCTGTCATAATTGTAAATTATTTTATTATAATTCTTGTATGATTTGCACATAAGGGAATACGTTTATATGATTGGTCGAGAGGGCTTCCGGTGGTGGCTCTTGAAGTTATTTATTTTGGATGACGGAACTGCTTTTTTTACCAATGTAAACAAGATGACGGCGATAATAACACAAGCCGGCTTGACGTTAGAAATATTTGAATAATAAACACAAAACATTCATTTGAATGATAATAATATATTTTGTAGTTTATTTTTATCAGATAGCAAATTTTATGGAGTGCATTATTCTATTTTTTGCGTTAACTATTGAACGCCACAGCTGCCTTATTATAACGATAATCATATCATTAAGGGTTGAGATATAACATGAAGCAAATTTTCTATACTATTACGACATTTGACTATACTACTCTGTCAATTTTCTATATCACTGTGGTAAATTAATATACTATAAAGACGTTTTGATATAACATGAAGTTACCTTTTCATACTATTCTGTCATTTTACTTTGTCATGAAGATATTCTTTTATACTATGAAGACATCTTGATATAACATGGAGCTACCTTTTCATACTGATTTGTCATTTTACTATACTATTCTGTCATATTACTATCTTACGACGATAAAGTCGTATACTACAAAGACATCTTGATATAATATGGAGCCACCTTTTCATACTATCTTATCACCTATTCTGACAGATCACTATATCATAATGATACATCTTTATACTGTAAAGATGTATTGATATAACAGTAATGCTGACCAAGGCAAGGAATATAAAAAATTTACGTAGAATTTAATAAATTCTAGGTGAATATGACATGTGAAAATTGCCTCCCCTTTTATATGAAAAAGACCATAACTCTGAAGGAGAAATCTAAATTTCACCAAAATTTATACAGACCATTAGACTAACATTAAAAGCAACAGTGTAAAGTTTGAAGTTAATCCAGCAAGGCATTCTCAAGACACAGCGAGTCGCGAACCCCCTTTTAATGAATAAAGTCCATAAAACTAAAATGAAAGTTTAAAATTTCATTAAAAGTATACAGACCTTGAGACTATCACCACAAAGAACTTAGTACAGTTTAAAGTTAATCGGGCAAGGCATTCTCAAGATACGGTGCGACATGTGAAAATTGACTCCTCCTTTTGAATTAATAAAGTCCATAACTCTGGAAGGATAAAATCAAACTTTCACCAAAAGTATACAGACTGTTAGACTATCATAACAAACAAGTGTGTAAAGTTCGAAGTTAATCAAGCAAGGCAATCTCAAGATACGGTGCGACATATTTTCGAAAAATAATTCAAAAGATTAGGTCGTCCGCAAAAGTGACGAAAATAATAACAGACTTATAAAATTTCATGCAATTCAATTTAATACTAAAGTTTTATAAGTAACAGTAAGAGTTTTATGTCTTGCAATGTAAATTATTGCGAATGGGTTTTGTCTCCAAATACATCAATCGAAAACTTGACACCTTCCAGGCATCAGGACGATAAATCGTAATTAAAAGTACTAAATGCATGATATTTTTGCCGCATTTTGCGTAGATGCTGTACATTTAAAGAATAATGCTACATATTATATTTTCATTATATAATTATATTTTGAAAAGTTCGTCAAAATAGATAGAAAATCCAGATAGATAACAACAACCCCCTTTCCCCCAAATCCCATTTTTGTCGCATTGCACGATATTCTCACAAAAAAAAAAAAAAAAAAACACATATCGGCTTACTTTAAAAGTGCAAATGATTTAATTAATGATTGATTTTCTAATTTTGAAGAAAAAAATGTCTCTCAGTTTTAGAATGTTTTAGAAAATGACCCTTTTATTAATTCTTTAGACTCGCTGTACTAATACTGCAAATACCTCAAATATATGTTCCTTTAGAAATTAATTTCACGCAATTTTTCCATTCCAAATTAAAACCAATGTCTTAAGTCTGAAACAATACTTGTAACTCTAATCATGGTTGTATTATATTATACAACATAATACTTCCATGCTCTAATTTACTCCACACTTGAATTCTGTTTATCAGTTTTAGACATACTAATTTTGAATATTGGAAAAAGTCACAGAAAAAATCACGGAAGAAATGTCATGGATAAAACGTCGCAGGAATAAAAATTAAAGTAAATTAAATTTCCATATCAATATACATTGAAATGCGTTTTCTTTTCTTCTCAAGAATACTGCTAAAACCGCAACATCTTTGGACATGTTTTTTTTTTTTAATTGGGGAAATGTGTGTGGGGGGTAACAAAAGGCATTTTACAAATACTGTCAATACAGGGGTTGCACGAAGTAATTAAGCGCATCCTGGGTTTCAATGTTTTTTTTCGCTGTTGTTAATTTTTTTTATAATCAATGCATATATAAGAGTTCTCCTGAAATTCCGTTTTTCTAAAAACAGAGGAATGGCCAATTTTCTCTCATTAATTTCAAGCCAGGGCCATTTCATAGAAATTTTCGACCTTTAAATACTTAAATACACAGTATCACAGCTCCATATAAAATGATTATATTTTCATTTTATTGTATTAAAGAACCTGGACACGGATAAAATAACTGAAAGATAAATACGTATTTCAAATCACCCTTGAAATAAAAACTGTTTAGTATCTTGTCCTATGAAAAATTAATGTTTTATGCCCTGCCTAGGCAAAAGGGCCATTAAAAGTAAAATCACAAAATACTGAACTCCGAGGAAAATTCAAAAGGAAAGTCCCTAATCAAATGGCAAAATCAAAAGCTCAAACACATCAAACGAATGGATAACAACTGTCATATTCCTGACTTGGTACAGACATTTTCTTATGTAGAAAATGGTGGATTAAACCTGGTATATAGCTAGCTAAACCTCTCACTTGTATGACAGACGCATCAAATTCCATTATATTGACAACGATGCGTGAACAAAACAAACAGACACAATAAGTAAAATGTCAAAAATAGGGTACAGCAGTCAACATTGTGTTATCATCTTAATCACTATAAAACAAACAAATGTAACAAAGAAGCACAAAAGGCATACATCAAATTTAACATCCTCATTTTGCTTTTTTATTATACAATTTTATTTATCTATGTAAAATCCACCCATAAATGATGGAAGGTTTTAAGTACTGGCATAGAATCGCGCGTTTGACGTCACACAGGTAGATTTAAAATAATTTTGTCGTTCAAAGTATAACGGGATACATAAGTACAGAGTCACGTCAAATATATGGATAGCACAAAAACAGACTTAACAGTAAAAGTAATATTATAAAATAAAATAATTTTGTCGTTCAAAGTATGGCGGGATACAAAAGGAAAGAGTCACGTCAAATGGATATCACAAAACAGACTTAACAGTAAAAGTAATATTAATAAAGACAAATAAAAGAATACTATAACAAGTTATTAAGATGCTAAACAACGTCCGTACCCAGAATCTATACTTCAAGACCATCTTGTATTATTTGTGAAGTTGATACGGAATATTTATCAACAAAGTCTTAGTACCTTCCGATGATATTTTTAGAAAAAGGACGAGACGATCTTTGACATACCTCTGGTTCATCAAATTTCTGCTCAGACACTGGTGATGTTTTACACAGTCTGATAAGAGCTACAAGCTCTTGAATACCGAATAAGTTGGGAAATGTATATCCCATATGCAGGTGAAGTTGGTATATTGCTACTAAGGTGGGGAAATTGATAATTTCAAAATTAAAATCAACTCGTTTGTCATAGATTCTGGTACTGAGATAACTGTGTATGTCAAATTCGAGGTATAAGTCTAAAAATGAGGCGGAGGAAGCCGTGTCTGTTGTTTATTTAATTTCTATTAAGTGTTACCCTTGACCGCCCTTCCGTCCCATTTCCGTTTTCGAACTCTAACTTAAGTTTGCCTCATTCAAATTCTATAAAACTCATACACAATGCTCAGAACTAAAAGTCGCAGACAGAGTTTGAATTTGGGCAGTGAGTCACTTACAGTTCTAGAGGTATGCCCTTTATAATAAAAAAATAAAAATTTCGCACTCTTTATTTAGTGTATCTTACCCAAATGTTATGAAACTCATACACAATGCTAAGAGCCACAACACGCAGACAACGTTCGAATTTGGGTTGTTATTCATTTACCGTTCTAGAGTTATGCCTCTTTATAACTTTGAAAATTACAAAGCTTAAACTGGGGCAGTCGTGTCCTCAGACACATTATTTTTCTATTTTCTTTACCTTTAAGTTCATACAATTGTAATTTACAAAGTAAAAAAAAAACGCACGGGTGCACTTATGAAGTTTTCAGATGTCACTTGACTAATACAATAGGCAATCAAGTTAAAAAAATTTGGATATTGCATTAAAAGAAAGAAAACACAAAAATAAAAAAGCAAAAGGTTCATACATGACAGTTGTTTGTTTGACAGTCATTATAACATATACTATAAGTATTTATATATAGTATAATGTATCGTGAAATGACTTTTCGTTTTTTAATAAGAATATTTATTTTAAACGCATATCATTTTCTGACATTAAGGACGGATAAAAGTGCGATTTAGATAAAGAAAAACGTCGACTTTAAAGTATCATCACGATCCTACTCATGAATGAATAGCATCCATAAGGATAAACTGTTTTAATATTCAGTTATATTCGGATATTGGAATAATAAATCTCTATATTCAGTTTGTTCTTACTACTATTTGGTATGGATTTTTCGCATTGTTGCAGGCCTTGTACGGTGACCTATACTAACTCTGGTGACCGTTGTCTCATTGGCAATCATACCATATCTCCTTAATTTTTATATAGAGTAAAAGGCTGATTCAGTCTATTTCATTGAAAGAATATATGTCCCAATATTAAACTTTCATATATAACCTGAATGCGACCCCCCCCCCTCAAAATAAAAAGGCTCACAACAATTATTACAGGCTACTTATCTTTTCCTGATGAAAATGCTCACCGTATTGTATTATATTTACTGTTTTAATCTTTTGTCTATAGACGATAAAGATTCAGCTATAAAACATTTATTAAATTAACTGCAACACAAGTAATAAGCTTATATATATTCGATAAATCAATTTCTCATACGAAAAGTTTTATAAGAATTATACGGTCATGATATTTATTTAGGCATTTGATTTTATGTTCCTGAAATGAGATTCATATTAAAGTTTTGTTTTAACAGAATGTTTCAAAATTGTGATGTCCTAGTATAGATTTATCACATATTAATCGAATACTGTTTTATTTTGTGTAACTCAGCAATAATTTTTTAATGAACTTTGTTTTTCTGTTTTCGTTCATTATTTACATAAATAAAGCCGTTAACCTTCTCGTTTGAATTCTTTTACATTTGTCATTTCGGTGCCTTTTAATTTATTGCTTACTTTGTAGTATGGGTTTTGCTCATTGTTGAAGGCCGTACGGTGACCTATAGTTGCTAACATCTATGTCATTTGGTCTCTGGTGGAGAGTTGTCTCATTGGCAATCATACCACATCTCCTTATTTTATATTGTCAAAATAACATCTTATTATCATAGCACTGGCTTCTATTAATTTGAAAACACCAGTATAGTGAACTTGACAGATATGTTAGATTTCTTTTACAACAAACTTAGTATAGTTAGTGCTTTTATTGGTGTGTAGAATACGAAATCACTTTTTCTTGATTTTGAAACGAAAATTCATTAATAAAGGTGAAGAACACACACATTAGATTTCAAGTTAATATATGGCAGTTGTTTATTTGAGAATCTTCAAATGTGTTGATATAGTTTAAGTAGGAAATTGTATTGTGTGATGACTTTTAGATTGCTGATATTAATAAACTCATACCGTTACCTGTGTATTAGGAGAGGTAATCTAAATACGTATTCACAATCTTAACTGTAGCGCGTTGAAATGAAGATGTCTTGACGAATAAATTAAAACATATGATTTGGCTTTACTGTTTTAAATATTCATGCGAAATAATCAGTTTATATTTGGTAACATGAATACTAGTATTTAAGCACTACAGAATTTTATTTTTTCGGATAAATTGAACAAAAACAAGACTTATGTTTTAATATGAAATTTTAAAATTTCGAAACTGAATAATTTTAAATTGGTTCATTTCAATTACATGGGAGATCCTGTTTTGGTAAGGAACTTCCTTTAAATTGATCGATGTTAGTGTAACGTCCAGTGGCAATTATCAAGCATATTCAGTTCTAGCATTTGATTCATAATTCAATTTAGTTAGGTTTATGGGTCGACCGAAATGAAAGGTTAAACATTAAACTGACACGTAAAAAGAGGTATGTGGACCCGTTTGGAAAATACTGAAAATAATTATTAACTATATAAGTTACGTAATTACTTATACTGTCTGTGAACAAATTTAAATTATATTATATATATATTTAAATCTTATTCAACAAAGTCTCTTTTGCTGCATTTTAGAAGTCTTGCATCAACAACTATAAGTTACTTAATTTACTGATATGTATTTGTCATTAATTCATTTTAATTGTGAACATTTGTTTGAGGTATATTATCTAACGAAAATCAATAACGTTTGGAATGGACATATCTATCGGGGTTGCTTTTCTGCTTGAGCGATTTACCTAACAAGGAGGCGGACACCTAAAGTTTAAAAGAAATTAGCATCAGTTTGAATTAGTTTAACTGAGGCGTGGCTTATTAGTTTGACGGAGGTTAACCTTATCTTAAAATAACTTGAATGACCGCAAGGAATCTATTTGACTGGTATTGAAATAGTTTAAAATAGAAAATTATTTTTAATTTTGTCAATCTTATTCAATATTCCAGTAATCATTTTTAAATAGGGTTAATACCTATTTGGCCGATCAAACTAAATGCTAGTTACTAGTGATAGTCAAATGTTGTAATAGTATAGAAAATTTGCTTCATGTTATATATCAACCCTTAATGATATGATTATGGTTATCATAAGGCAGCTGTGTCGTTCCATAGTTAACCATTGTTTGTTAGCCAAAACATATATTCATACGCCAGGCCAATTCTATGACACAAATATACAATTTACGTGCGATAGAAGTTACGAGTGGGAAATTAAATTCCTAATCTCTAGTTTTAAAGAATTATAAGCATTAAACGCATTTTTAAAGGAATTAATTGGTGTAAAAACTGGACCAAGTCACTCACAAACATATCATAAAAGTGCTTCGAGAATTGGTCTAGTAATAGGTCCAGTTTATAACCAATATATTCCTTTAAAAGCGGTTAATCCTATAATAAACTAGGTCGTTTATTTTCTCGTTTGAATCGATTTATATTTTGTCATGTCGGGGCATTTTTTTTAACTTACTATAATGTATGGGTTTGATCATTGTGCACAGTGACCTACAGTTGCTTACATCTACATCATTTGGTTGCTGGTGGAGAAATGTCTAATTGACAATCATACCATATCTTTTTTGTATTTACTCCTTCCCTATCTAAATCTTTCGTTATATACAACTGTACAAATGTCGAATATAGTTTGTCAATGAACACACTGTCTCCAACCGGATATAGCAAACGATACGATGATTTTTCAAACAAGAGGGTGTTTCTCGGCTACAATCTCTTCGAAGGGCGACAGCCATGATATGAGATATGGCTGAGAAACATCCTCGAGTTTGAAAGACCATTGATAATCTGTTTTGCCTATGACGTCGTTGATGTTCACATTTACAACGGCAAGTACGCCCTTATTTTCTGACGATAGTTTTGTATCTGAAGCGAGTAGCATGATATGAAAATTATCAGAAAAAAGATCAAAGGAAAATACACAAAAAGCGATAAATTACCATGTTCGGCATTAACGTAAAATGGTTTAGAGAGTGCCAATACTTTAATTAAGTATCGGGACGGTGGTGGAACAAACGCTACATGCATTAAAAAAAAAAAGATTTCATTAAAACGATTTAAAACCATTACACAGGTTTCTAAAAATATCTCAAGGATGTACGTTTTAGAATAGAATATTTGGACGCTAAATGCATAAAACGATTGTGAGCATCAATTAATCAATGCAATGCAATAAAAGAAAAACAAATGCATAGCAAAATGGTTTATTTAAAACTAACTACCTGAAACTAATGGCGATTATAAAACAATAACAGGTAGCGAATGGTCAACGTCCGATAACTACACCACACAATTGTCAAACAGTAGGTGTTACATAGTTATGATGACTTGATTGTGGTGCTCGGTAATTTAAAAAAAATTACCTTTTGAATAATTAGATGGACCTGTAAAATTTGAAAATTACAAACTAGATAATTCAAATTATTTTAGTCTAGTTTTCTGGCCAATGTTTCTATTTAAACGAGAAGTTTTGTTTTGCAAGCTTGAGATATATGAGGGTCTGGGTCCTTCATTTCTTTATTCTTGAATTTTGTAAACCATTATTCTCTATTCTTTATATTTCATCACCTAATTATTCTCTATTCTTTTTTTTTAACTTTTTGGTCTATTTTTTTTTCTCTTTTCTTAATTTTTTAGCCATTTATTCCGACTTTTGCCTTTATTCTTTATTCTATAAACCCCATTCAGACCCTCAGATACATGAACCATCATACCAGGAGGAACAGTAATTAATCAAAATGACATTGTTTCAGTGCCACATTTAAAGTTTTTGCGTTTCAGCAGTTAAATAGTTTGCTTTTCCACATAAACCTTATACACGAACAAATTTGTTTGAGAATATATTGTTTATTGTTATTATCATTCCAATAGGTTAGTAAATCTTTTTTTATTTCTATTTAATTAGAAACTATGCGTGTTAACTTTAATGAATAAAATCGTATAAAACAGTCATCTTCAGAATTAAGTAATGTATGTGAGAATGATTTGCTCAAAATGTGTATAGACGAGATATTTTGGCAAGTTTGATCACAATTTCATCAGTTTTAAATTGAAATACAATGTTTTACATGAAAACACATATTTTTATTTTAGTCATCCGTCATTCACTTTACACGTCTAACTTAAGCAAACGACCCTTTAAAAAATCTACTCATACCTAATCATGAAGAAAGGAATAAGTATTCGCTTACATATACTAAGATAGTAGATAAGAGTAAAAAAATTTTTTAAATTAAATAGTAGTGTTCAGTGTAGTGACTTGCAAAGAAACAATGAAAAAATATAAACGTTTTTATAATTATCGTGTGATATATAATTAGAATATTACATTATAGTGAGTGTCTAGGCATTTTCTAGATCTTGTCTACATGGATAATTTATGACGTTGATTGATTCATTGATGAATGTTTGCTTTACCGCCAATGGTAAACAGTAAATACAATGAGTATGCCCTGCAATAAGGGTCGACTAGAATATTGGACGGAAACTTCGAATGCCACTGGATAATGAGGGTACATTGGATTGGGACACAAATTTAGCAATTGAAAAGGCCACCTACGGACCCCTCAAAAGATTTTGCAAGGGTTCTTAAGGTACAGAAAGCGTTGAAGCAATTGTATACTCTGAAGTCGGCTATCAATATTTAAGTGTACACGTACTATGAACATCAAAATTATTTATTTTGTTAAAATATTTCCTTTCTCTATTGTAACTGTATACGTATACTTAACAACAAAATTATTTTTTTACCTGTGTTTAAAGTTATTGCAAATGGCTGATATTTTTGTTCGAGCATATTGTTTTTCTTAAATTGTTTAACATTTCATACCGATATAACATGTTACTTTTATTATTCTTCCCTTAGTTTATTTATTTTGAATTTGCATTGTATCATAGGTCAAATTTATTTGTTCAGTGTATGTTCAATGGTGTTACTATGTCCTTTGATTGAGTTAAGCTATTTCAGTTGATATTTTATAGTGTGTCTTTCTATGTTGTGATGTTACACTATTGTTTCAGAAAAAGGGTGAAGGTTTGGTACCATTAAAACGTTTAAACCCGCTGCATTTGTTTGCACCTGTCCTAAGTCAGGAATCTGATGTTCAGTAGTTGTCGTTTGTTGATGTGGTTCATAAGTGTTTCTCGTTTCTCGTTTTTATATAGATTAGACCGTTGGTTTTCCCGTTTGAATGGTTTTACACTAGTTATTTTGGGGCCCTTTATAGCTTACTGTTCGGTGTGAGCCTAGGCTCCGTGTTAAAGACCGTACTTTGACCTATAATGGTTTACATTTATAAATTTTGACTTGGATGGAGAGTTGTCTCATTGGCACTCATACCACATCTTCTTATATCTATGTAGTTTCCGATGCTATCTTAAGGTAAGATACTTTGAGCTCACTCAGTAATTGCGAAGAATTCTATGGAACTGTATCGTTTTGTGGTTTTGCTTGTTGTAATTTTTGGTATGGTATTCTATTCTACCGTATTGTATTAATTTGTCTTGTACCTTCTTTCATTTAGCATTTTTATATCACTGATCGAAATTAAAAATGGAGGGTGATTTTTCAACAACACAAAATGTTCTTGTGCCTGTTGACATATCTTTGGCGGTTAATAATATTATATTTAACTCCTTTTTTAAACATGAGGCGGTTTTAAGTTGATATTCTGTAGAGGCATCTGTCTGTTATAAAAGACTGTATGCGTTGACTGTCTATTATAAAAGACAGTATGCTGACTCTATATGTTCTCATTTTCTGTGTCATTTGGTTGCTGTTTCATTAACGTTTACCCTTATCGCTTTGTATTCGAATACCAAAACTGACATAGGCATATATATGTTACAGTAAATGTGTATAATTAGGATTATGTATAATACCTGAAATTTTTATATAATCACTAAAATTTTCAGGACTTATGCATAATCAATAGAAAAATAACTGGAATGATGAGACAACTTATTCTATAAAATCATCTTTAAACATCTTTTATAAACATAAATATTAAAATGTTAAGCACTATACTCAAATACAAATCATTTATTTTTAAAACTACATTTTAAATTTTTATTGATGACATCTACTATTGCACATTTACCAATCAACCGTTTGCATGCACTGCCGTTATATTTTATTTGGCAAGAACATCCACTTAAAAATAACCTTGTCCTTGGTTGGTACAGCCACATAAACAATGTGTCGGGGTTAAAATGATTGATGGCGCCAAATGACGCTGTTTAGGAAAACAATACAATTCATTGCATACATGTGCAGTTATCACTATCATTGAAAATGTTAGTATTTTGATTTCAATTTTAAATACTTTTTATGGTTCAACACAGTTAAATAGCATATCACTGGAAAAAACTGTTCACTTTAGATTTGATAAATGGACAAGGAATGAAACTGTCCACTTTAACCTCAAAAGGGTAAGAAATACAGATGATTTATTTGTCTATATTTGATTTATTTTTATCAAACAAAGGATCTTTGTATTATTGATAATCCCTGAAATCATGTCAGGGAATTTGTAAAATAGTTCTTAAACTTTTCAGTGATTATGTAAAATCACTGGTCCTTTATAGGAATTATATGTAATCACAACGAATTAAGTGATTATGCAAAATTCCTAAAACTTAAGGAATTCTACATAATCCCTGATTATACAAATTCACTGTAACATATACATCCCTGGTCTTCTCCCGTCCGATAGTAAACCCTTGCGAAAGTAGGGCGTCCGTTCGGCTGTACGGACTGTATAAATACGCAGCCACGTTCGGTCATATATCGAATATCTCGTGAAGCGATTTTGGCTAAGACAATTGTAGATAGAGAGAAACTTTAAACAACAAAAGCGGTCAGCAAGACAAGATCTACAAATAAGTAAAACTGCCAACACCATTAGATGATTCTTTATAGAAATAATTGCCCCTAAAACACTTTTTTTTATCAATTTCTGCCATTATGAGGACAATAAAAGATAAAGAGAAACTTTGAACATCAAATGTTATCACCTAGGTAAGTTCTGCAAATAGGTCCAGATAAGTCTATCCTGTGATCCTACGTACTGTAAATTCAGAACTTTTCAAAATTGCATTGAAAAGTATCCCGGCTAGGTATAGTTAAGCTATGTGTTGTGTCTGGTTTAATATTAAGCAAACGAGTAACGTAAGACGTGTATTGATCTTTCGTAGATCTTCATACATTCATTTGTATTTGTTTGATTTAGGAGTGCAAAACAAAACTTTAAAAAATATTCCAGAATGGGAAGGACAGATTGTACGGCCACAAGTATAAAAATATATACATTAAATGAAATTAGTAGAATATGTTAAATGGTCAAATAACTCAGTTTGTCTCTCCACATGTCCAGCACACAATTCAACAATTTGTTTTGATTCGGGTCTTGGATGTCTTCACAAAGTTCGGACAACCCTAAATGTTTTTAAACGTCTGATGGCGTGTTCGATAACCTTTAGTTTTTGTATTTTCTTTTTCTCCTTTGTGGTTTTATCTTATTTTGTGTCTCCTATATGGCGTAACAACTGGTGGACGGTTCGCATAAATCTTATTACATAAAATAACACATATTGGAGGAAAATTCAATTCCAAGTTAGTGCCAATTCTTGAAAGAAGGTTGTCTTGCTGCGCATCGTTTTAATGTTCAAGAAAACCACTTTTAACGAGCCGTATGCGATTCGTATTGTCTATAACTATCTGGGAATGAATGCAATGAATGAACAGAAGGACGAACCAACAAAAGAACTGACGGATGGACCCATCCCTATCACTATATACCGTCCAATTTAAAAAGCTGAGTGTATAGTGAATAGTAGGCAAAATGAAGGAAATCGAAAAAAAAATATAAAAAATTGGCCGACATATAATTTATCAGGCTTTACAAGAGGTGACAATGAATATTCCATTTTCAATATAACCTCCTGACCAAAAGATAATAAAATTAACTTCTACATATGAAAGTTAAACGCCAATTTCAACAATATCTCAATTAAATCGTGGTGTTCTGTTTTGTTGGTGGAGGAAGCCGTGATAACAAGCAAAAATTTCCGACCCTTCATCGAAACGTAAATTTAACATGCTTGAATAGTGCCCAAATGTTAAAACTTAAAACTTAATTCGATAACCTCTTCTGTCCGAAAACTAACTGACAAAAGTTGATAGAAGCAAAATGTCAGTTAACATGAGAATTAAAATAATTAATTCACACATTTTAACGGTTTTTTTTGTGTTTTTTTTTTTGGTATTGTCCCTTTTCAGCATTAAATTAAATTGTCATAGTGACCTTTTCTAGATAAAATAAAAAGATGTAAAATTTTAAAAGATTATCCAATTGAATACACTTTTGTTTCATTCTATATAATATGAAACATGATATAAAATAAGGAGATGTGGTATGATTGCCTAAGAAGACAACTATCCACCAGATTTTCCCGTAAAATCCTTAACATTCTTACCTCACACTACTGTAACAACAACCCATGAAAAGGCCGTGAAATGCCTGTGAAATATCACAGGGCCGTGAAAACCCGTGAAAATACCCGTGACTTTTGTAAAAAATATTTCTAAAGGCTGTGAAAATATTTGATGTTAGAAAAAGACCGTGAAATTTCGATATCCCTTGAAAATGCCGTGATAATTTGTCCTTTCATGCTTAATAAAAAATATCACGGCCTTTTCACTGGTTGTTGAAACCAGTGAAAAGGCCGTGATATTTTTTCATGTCAATTTTTTCTTATCCTAATTCAGATTTAAAATATCCCATGTGATTATTGTAATATGGTCTTATTATTTCCACTTACATTTTTCTAAATATCCTATAAACTTTTCATTATAAATATATGTCTGTTTAAATATTATTATATGCAATACTACTGTACAGGACTGACTTTTAAATGGAACCATTCATTGTTATAATTAATGACTTTGTGCCAATAAATATTTTGTATTTAAAGAAAAGTATTTTGCTTCTCGTCTGTACATTATTATAAACAATGCAAACATTAATTTTAATTGGACCCGAAACATGTAAAACAAGAACTTCCGGAATATCAGACCGTATCCGGATTCGTGTTTCTTTTAGAGTAATTGTAACATTTCCGCAAGGTTTTGAAAGACGCCGAAGGTCGATTAATATTTACTTTATAGATGCAAGACGAGTGACAGCAAGTTTGAGGTAAGTTAAGTTATTAATATTTTATTCTTTTATGCATCATATCACCAAAATGTTGATAACGTTTGTGAGCATTTCCATTGAACTGATTTTCACTGAATTTGCAGAAACCGCGCAAATATGCATGTGATGTATTCACTTATATTTGAGTCTGTTGCACTTGATTCCTTTAATCATTTCGATCGGTTAATGTTTTCTCAGACTTACCGGATCCTTTAAATACGATTACGGTTTTGTTTTGTTTATGTATTTGGGGAAAAGGGGTCCTTTTTCCCCACACTGACCACATAAAAATGACATTTATGTACAGTACACTACGTAGACATAGACATAGATAATTGGAAATGATTATAATAGAAATAAGTATCTCTGAAATGGAGTTCACTCTGATAATCAGAGGCGTAACCCCTTTGAATGTTTTGGGAGCTATTTAAGTATTTTCTGACTTGACCATCGGGACACAGAGTTCAAAAGAGATTAATCAGAGGCGTAGCAGGAAAGTATATTTGTACGGCAAAATGTCCTTTCAAGAAGGGTTTGTGCCATATCATAAGAATAATTGGTATGACAATAAGGTGTTTAAAAATAATTGGTATGGCGAATGTGCCTGCAGTAATACGCCCTGGCCCCTGTAAAATAAATAGCTGTGACTCATTACGGCCACTTAGTCTAGACAAGTTTGGCTTTAATTAGCCATACATATTATTACTTCAAAGAAACATTTAAATTTAGTAGTCTGTCTTAAAAGTGTCTTGAGTCTTTAAAAAATCTAAAAAATAATATAAGTTGACAATACAGAACTTCGTAAACTAATGATGCCATATTGGATAGGGGCAGATTTTCTGGAAAATGGTATGAAAATATGGGAAAACCTATGCATGTTTCAAGTGGCTGTTCTGTTTCAATGATGTTTTTAGTATTTTTCATACCATTTTCACCTCAGTATGAAAATCTGCCCTATTCAATATGGGGTCATTAACCGTTAAGTCCTGTATTGCATGGAATAATATTGTAGCTGTTTTAAGTACATGTATGTACATAAATGCCAAAATTAATTTGAATATATAAATAGTTTTTATATACATGTATAATATATGTAATGTTTCTTTATTTATTCTAGGAATGAAGAGCAAAAGGATATAGCAGTCTTTATATAAAATAGTTCAGGAATCCAGTTGGAAAGGAAGAGCTTTTCAGTTAAAAGTATTTTCTGGGAATTAACAGGAACTTCTATAAATGTTTTTCTGGAATAGTTATTCAAAAGGGCAGTGAAGACAAATATTGCTGAAATGGTAAAATCAGACTCAAGAGATGTACAAAATTTCTACAATACATGTTACAGCTGACTTTAGCTACTTAATCACATTGACATTTGTGTGCTTTTATGTTTTCTTTACATAATTACTACAGTTCTATTAAAATTAATATTTTTATTCTTTGTCACAATTATTACTAAAAAATACAGCATTTTAATATGGTTTTCATAGTCTCAATTAAGCTTGCATTAATATTGTACTTAAATAAGTTGTCTGTAGATGTTTACACTAGGTTTTCAGGCATTTCACTTCACTTGATTAAATACAGCATTTAAATTTTTGTTAAATTATGGCCTGAAAATACATTTAACATTTTACAGGAGTTTTCACAATCAGTGAATGGCTGTTTATCACAGTAGTACATGTACATTTCACGGTCTTTTCACAATGGGCACATAATTTATCACGACTTTTCACGGTGTACATCACAAACAGTGAATGGCTGTTTATCACAGTAGTACATGTACATTTCACGGTATTTTCACAATGGGCACATAATTAATCACGACTTTTTCACGGTGTACATTTTGTTTTCACAGGGTTTCTACAGTCTCTTTACCCGAGTTTTCAGTTGGTTTCTCTTCACGGCCTTTTCACGACAAATAAAGGCATACTGTACTACATTTCACGGTCTTTTCACAATGGGCACATAATGCATTATCACGACTTTTCACGCTGTACATTTTTTTCACAGGGTTTCTACGGTCTTTTCACCCAAGTTTTCAGGTGGCACCTCTTCACGGCCTTTTCACAAACTTTTCACAGCCTTTTCACGACAGTCATTCCACGGCATTGTCACGGATAAGTTTCACGGCCCACCGTAAATTAACCGTGACAAACACTGTAAAATCACCAGCATTTTACGGTCATTTTCACGGCCAATCTACGGGGCATTGTTCCAGTAGTGTCATCGTTCAATGACGTCATTTACACCATCTGCTTCAGGGTAAAAAGCGTCTGAAGAACGTCATATGTGACCCGCCACGACATTTCCAGGCTTATGGAGGTAGAACGTCATTGTGAGAAAAACGCCGTTAACTTTATGTGACTAGCCACTTCCAGGCATATGACTAAAATCTGCTGTTGGTATATTTATCTAGAACATACTGAAACAAAAAACTCTGTCTTGTTAGTATGACCTATTTGTTGTAATAACAATGAAACACGAGTCTTCTTGAATACCGGCATAATGACTATTCGATGACTATTATCGAAGGCACTAATTTATAAAATACAAAATTATTGTATTTTATTGGCACTTAGTAATCTCCAACAGCGTATTTGAATACAAATTTCAAAGGTACTAAATTTACTACAATACAAACAGTTCTTAGCTCTCTTTTAGAAAATGTCATTTAAAATTGTTGAAATGAAGTTAGTATAAAATTTGTCAAAGAAAGCTTTAAGAATTACTTTTTTAATTTGTCTTTTAACTTAGATTTATGATGCATGTCTCTACACCACATATTATGCGAAGCGTAACAGTTTATAAGTAGTTGTTCTCATATATGCATTTGATACGGTGCATTTATTATGGATATGTTTTAGACTCCATTTATGAAAATCTATAGAGCACAGAATTTTGATTTTTTTATCAATTTTATATGTAGATTCAAATATTTTCACTTCAAACCATAACGTAAAACTTCTTCAGAACTTAAATATGATGTATAGTTCAGTGCCAGCAAAAAAAAAAAGCCAAGGTAAAGTGTTTATCTCTTCTTCACAAATACTTATTCAATTGAATCTCTATACTTATCATCTTTATAATAGTTAACGGCGTTTTCTAACAATGACGTTCTACCTCCTGTCAATTCTTCAAAAATCGCAATAATAAACGCACTTTATAATATCAAAATTTGCCGTATTCAATACTTAAAAAGATTGTTTTTATTTGTATTATTCATACTTTTTATTTACATTAATAACAATATTCTGTGCAATATATATGTTCTATAAACATGAATACTCTCGAAAGAAATGTTAAAATCATCATCCGGATATCAAATCTGTGGTAAAGTGGATATATCATTGGATTGATACCATAGGAAAACTATTTGGTTAGAATATAATATAATTCTAAATTTAAATCGTTCTATTTGTAGTATTTTCCACAGCATTAAGCACAACACAAGAGAAAAACAGTCACATTTAATGCATATACTTCACTGAATATGCACGTGGTAGTTTGTGTTAAAATAAATCAAAACTTTACTTATAGGTAAATAATTCGAGAAGAAAATGAACAACACTATAGTTTAGCTAGTACAGGAATCACACTATCTAGAGTACCTTGAATAACAAATACAATACTCAAAATATTATTAAGTGTGTCCCTTGGTTGTTTGAATATACATTGTCGATCAAATTAAAATAGTTTATGATTGTATAACTTACACATATACCCGGATGATCAATTCAAACTGTAAACAGTGGTGTCTGCAGGCAGAATTCAAACTTCTGAATTTAATAAAACAAAATATAACAACGAAATAATTATACTACTTTTGCTGTCATAAATATATGTCACGACATATTCATTGTTTGGTTGTCATTTGATATCATCAATATTGATATGAATGTAAAGAACATAACACATAAATCAATCACCTATTCAATACCTCGGGTTAGAAACCTGGATGATGACGTTGTTTTAACTGCTATGATATTTTTGTTGTTTGGAGATTTGTTTTAAACATATGTGTCGATGTTTGCATTTAGAATAAAACAACGACTTTTCTAATATATACATTTAATTTACTTACAAATTATTCTGTAATTCAGGGTGCTCTTCAGACGACATATTACGATTGTATTAAATATTATATTCAACAGAGCGAATTTATATAACTGTTTTAGTAAAATTTTGTCATGTTGAATGAAATTCTATTTTAAGCAGAACGAATTGGTAGACATTTAAAATGTTGCGTTTTATATAACACAGAAACTCTGGAGATTGCCTCTGAAACAAGAGAAGACACCATTTTACGACTTTTCCGGCTTCTAATTGCACAAATGAATTTCGTATCTTGTCCCATTATGGAAGACTGGTTTGAAAAGACCTTTAGTGTTTAAAAGTGTAAAATCAGATAAATTAGCTAGA
>JAASAO010000542.1:0-30382 GCA_017311375.1 Mytilus coruscus | reverse complement strand
GGTCTTTTCATTCAAGTTCTGATGTATAATTTCTTCCATAATTCCTGTATTTTTTTTTATAATGATAATGCATTAATCTTGAAATATATATATATAATCGATTAACATACCAGTGATTATAAATAATACGTTAAAATTTCAGGGATCATAAATGTGGAGAAATATGCTTGCGACAAATATGCGTCCTTTTGCACCACAGTTCATTTGCGCCGATGTTACATTTGCGTCGCTAGTTTTCAAAATGACTATAGTAATTTGTGCCAAAAATAGTATTTAGTTGATAAACTATGAAATAATTAAGAAACTAAGGATATAACTCCTTAATACAAAGTAGACATGAAATGAATTTGGATATTTGTAGATCCCTTTTGGTCAAGTAGCTCTTCACGTGTGTAGGTCCAATATATGTTTGGCTGTTAAATGTTTGTGTTTTAACGTTCCTGATCAAGATAACTAATGAAAAGCGCTTCAAACGCACAAAATTAATTAGGTTTTTTTTTCTATTTACTAGCACTTAGGTTTAATCCATCATTTCCAACAGAAGAAAATGCCTGTACCAAGTCAGGCATATGACAGTTCGTCAATCGGTTAATGAGTTTGAGCTTTTGATTTTGCTATTTGATTATCGACTTTCCGTTTTGAAATTCCTCGGAATTCGGTATTTTTGTTATTTCATTTTTCAGTCGATATCACAATGGCGAACTGTTAGCCCTGAGGATCATCAAATCAGCAGTTAGTTACAATTAACTGCAACATATATATACTAATGTATATTTAACACAAAAAGAAATAAATTATTAGACTATGTTAATTTTGCAGTCGACAATTATTGCAATTTGATAATATTGTTAAGGAAGATCATCTATAAATTTTAGTAAGTAAATGTTTTTATAATACTAGTCAACAAAAGAAACGATACAAAGTTTGAACTAAACTTTATCATAAAATATAATAAATAGGAAAACTGTTAAATTATCCAATGAAAACATTCATTTACAAAGCAAAAGCATATGGTTAAAAGAATTTGACCAAATTGGAAAGTTAGAAAATACCTAGTTATTGATTTGATTTGGTTTGATTTTGGTGTTTTAACGCCACTTTTAAGCACCGTTTTGGGCTATTTCGTGGCGTCCAGTTTTATTGGTGGAGGTAGACGGAGTGCCCGGAGAAACCACCAACCTTCGATAGGAAAACTGACAATCCTAGCCAATTAAGATTTGAGTCGAGTGCACCCTCACGAGCGAATCACAACCTCAGTGTTGACTGGCTAGTGATTACAGTAGTAACTACTTAGACCAATCGACCACCGAGGCCCCCCGAGTTATTGAGCACAGGGTCAAATTTATTTTGCGGAAAATGAAGACAAAATTCGGCACTTAATTTTGATGATGAGAACTAAGTATTTAAGCAGACCATGTTCAAGTTTAAAGTTTTATGTTCTAATATCAATTTTTGAATTTTTGGGTGAAAATACGATTTTAAAATAACAAAATTCCAAATTTTTTTTCTTTGCGTTTTGCCTTAAATCAATGGTTTTGATGAGAAAATAACACTCTGTAAAATTAGACCCGTAAAACAATTATTTACCTCGATACAGTGTATCCAATTTTATTATATATGGAAAATACATTGCCTTCTATCGTTTCTTTTGTTGACTAGTATATTTTTCCATGTATTTTGATATTAGAGATATGATGAGGAATAGTTGCCAATGAATGCGACAACTAACCATCACAGTTCAGTCACCGTACAATCTTATGCAATGAGAAACTTATTTATGTTTCGCTGACCCAATACCATTTCAAATTGATACACTCGTCTCTCAAACAATTATTACTCATCTTCAAAATGTTATATATAACTGATAATATTTTTCCTATATTGCAATTGTATTTAAACTGAGTCATCCTGAAGTTTCAGGCCAGTATTTCAAATATCTCAGTATAAACCATAATACCTGTATAGCCCAGTACAATCAGAATTTCCACTTGGCTTGGCAATATTAACAAAACCGGGTTTCTGGAAACACTGGATAATGATCTACTGTCAATAAAGAAATTGATGCGAGGTTTTTATTAATGCGAATAATGCGACTGGGTGAGTTTCGCAATAATAAGAACTCGCATTACGATAACTAAAACATAGACGTGTATGCAGGTTTTTTTGAAATCGCTATTATTCAACTCGCGTCCATTCTTGAAAAATCGCAAGAATAAATGCACGCAATAATTTCTGAATCTACAGTATTTTTTTTTTTTTTCAAAATTCTATCTCAACAAGGACCATATTGAGATCTTATCGAGCCTGCTGTTCAGTGCTTTGAATGCTTTGTATGGTCCTAAACTGTATGGAAGTGACCCTTCCTGTAACTCAAAGCAGTTACTGCTTACGGTTTCTTAGTTTCGTGAATTCATTCCTATTTTTATTGAGTCGGTCAATTTTCGTTTTTAACTGAACCCCTTCGCCTTATAAGATAATTAGCATAGTCACAAGGATATTATTAAATTTGTACTCTACTATTATCTTTCATTTTGAAGACTTATTTAAACAATTCTTTACCATTATAATGGTAACATTTATTTTTCCAATTATCTAGTGTTTTGGACCGGTTCACATTGTAATGCATTTATAATGATGGTGATTCATTTCAGTTTACATTTCTAATTTCAGTTTTAAAGGAACCCTTTTTAATTTACCTTTGATTTGATGATGTTCACATTATTTTGTTCTGCATATTATTTTTCAATATGTTGACGTATTGAAAATTCGGTTAATCTATCAAAGCATTTATTTTATTCCTTGGTTCCCATAAAAATGAAACTTTGTCTCAAATGATGGACTTTTGGTTTTTTTTGTTAGCTAATTTCCCTCAATTTTTATTTGTACAATGGCATTTTCGTGAAGTCCTTTAATCTGTTGACCATAAGTACTTCATACACGTATGAATAAATAAATTGAGGTTATAGCAACATTTTGGCGTGTTTGACTAATACGCGATCCTATCGTACTTCTTACAGATTACTTTTAAACATGACAAACTCTTTCATGCATGTAATCTGAATTTTCAGTTAATCCATTATTCTCTACCTTCTAATTAAAAAATTAGAATATATCAAAGTGCTCGACCAATGTAGGATATGGTGTTTCTTTATTGTGAAGAATTTATGTAATATTTGTTCTTTTGAGGAATTATATTCTATTGTGTACATGTATTGTGTACAGTATAAAAGAAAGAAATTCTATGAATGAGTTACAACTGACCAAAAGCACATTAATCAGCCTGACAAATTCTATTATAATCTAAATTAATCAGAATTTGAATTTAAATAGAACAAAAAAACAAAAAAAAACAACAAAATAAGCTAAAATTAGTCCTGTACAAATGACTTCAAAATAACTACAAAAATTGATACAGTAGCAAATCAATATAAAACAGAATAATCTCAAAATATTAAATATGATAACCTGAAACTTTGGCAAATACGCTTACCAAATCTCTGATTACTGGATTCGCGGTTGGTACGAATAACCGTTTCAATCAACCTGATACAATTTATACATGAAGTTTCATAAATGCGTTCATTTCTTTTATTTTATTTGAAAATTAAAATTTTAGTGAATTACCTTACACGTGGAAGTACTACTTGATATAAAAAGGGCATTGGCTGTGTCAGTGTGAAATTAGTACTGTTGTTACTCAAACTTGGAATGGTTGATTTGAACTCAGATAAACCAGATAAACCCTCACTAAATGTAAAATAACAAAATACCGAACTCTAAGGGAAATACAAAACGGAATCTTCTTTATAAAATGCCAAAATCAACGATTTGAAAACAACTGTAAAAGTTAAATCACAAAATACTGAACTCCGAGGAAAATTCAAAACGGAAAGTCCCTAATCAAATGGCAAAATCAAAAGCACAAACACATCAAACGAATGGACCACAACTGTCATATTCCTGACTTGGTACAGGCATTTTCTTATGTAGAAAATGGTGGATTAAACCTTGTTTAATGGGTAGCTAAATCTCTCACTTGTATGACAGTCACATAGATTTCCATTATATTGACAACAATGCTCACAATTAGGAAACTTATACAATTCTTATCGTACCTTTGTGTCATCTTATGTCTGACAAACAATTCATTAAAACCATTTGATTTCAACTTTCGGTTTACATGGAAAATCCTCAAAATTGCATATGACTTTTAAATAGCTTTCTTTATTTACTGTTTTTGTGAGAACAATGACAGAATGCAGGTAAATAATAATATTATTTTAAATGCATAAATGTCATGATAACACATTTTAAGATATTCATATACAGATTTGAAAACTAAAGATCAATTAATTAATCAAAATTAAGTCTCTTTATATCTGAAATAAAAGATGTGGTAAGATTGCCGATGAGACAACTATCTAACATGGATTTAAACAATTATAAGTCACCGTTCGAATTTCAACAATGAGCCAAACCCTAACCGTATTGCAAGATGTATTTCTTTTAAAGGCCATGACATGACAAAATGTGAAACAATTCAAAATAAAAAAAAAATGGATTGATTTATGACAAAACACCAAAAACGAATATGACAAAAAGCAACGAAGGAAAATCATTTAACTTTTGGCTCCTTACTTTGGACAGGTGGGATGGGGTATGAATATGTTTGTGAGCTTTAAATCCTCCACTATTCTCGGATAATGATATAGCAGGACACATTAATTATAAACTGAAAAGACTAGAAGGTGTGCAACTCATCAGCAGAAAACAACTTATATAAAGACAAAGACACAAAGAACCGACGATCTAAGAGTACTTGCAATTACCTAAAGACATCATGTTCTTCAAGACTAAAGTATCAAGCAGTACACATCCAACAGATTTAGTGTAAAGACGTCATAAAATGTCCGATGAAAATATGACCTTGTACAATCACAAAATCGTTGCACATGAATCGAATTTAGATTTACGTGTTTTATGAACGAAATAGCCGTAAACGTTAGGATGTGATAGGCCGTATTTAATAAGACCAGATATTGGTATCTATGAAAGAATTCAGTAAAAGTGTTTGTTGGTTACGAAATATCTGACTTAATAATTCACTAGATATGTATAAATTTGTTTATTGAAATACAAATGTGACATGTATTCAACTGGGGAATAGGAATCAAGAGACTGTTTTTTCAAATATATCCTTTTGCACATTTTTTTCATAGGATGAGAGATCATCTTTGATTGCCTTACTAAGTTCTTTCCAGTTTATTCTTTAATGGCGGACGATAGTGTGGTCCTTTGCAGAAAGTTTATAACTGCTTGGTCCTGAACTATGTTGAGATCCTTTCTAATTACTTAGTGCATGACAATTGGGATCATATCTTAACTACCATGTTTCACAGTTTCGTGTTGGAGGGCATTATTTTCTATACCGACGTCTGATGTAACTGACATATGATCAATATGAAACTTCTACTGGGTTTGTTTTACATCAATAAGAAATAATAGTTGTTTATTGTTTTCAAAATCAGGATGAAAAATATTACCGAACTCAAAGGAAATTCAAAAGGAAAGTCTTTTATAAAATGGTAAAACCAAAGGCACAGACATGGTTAGCGAATGGAAAACAACTTTCATATCCTTGACTTATGCAGTAAATGGTGGATTAAGAGATCAACACGTGCCAAATTGGTACTATGTATAATTCGCAGAATGTGATTGATAAGTTTACCACAAGACTTATGATTAAATTGTCTTTCATCAGTATTATTCATGATATCTAAAGAAGAAGTTATTGCGAAACTACTCTGAACAAATGAGGACGCAAAAGAAAATACTACACGTGCGTTGTAACAATACAATATTTGCAATCAACTTCACATGAATAAATGAGAACAAGATGCATTTAGCATGTTTAGGTAACACAAAAGTAAAAAAAAAAACATATTTTATTGCATCAACTATTAATCTTTCTCCATGAACATTGTTTCTAAGTACCATTTTTATTGAACATGTCTTAAGCATTTCTCCAATAAACAAAACTTTCGATTGTTTTGGATTAAGTTTTAAACTCTATTTTGAGACATTAATCTTGTATATCTAATAAAGTGTGCAGCTTCATTTGAATATTGAAAAGGAAACAGATAATTGTTTCAGAAGCACCTATTATTTAGTTTTCTTAAATTTGTCTACTCTGATCATATCACACTAATCAGTGTTTAAAATGGAAAACGTGTCGTGGAGAGGAACATCAATTCCACATTTATGAACCCATTTAAAAACTAAAAAATGTCGATCATTACATTTTTGTTATCAAGCTTAGTAAGTAATACGACAATGATAGGCACCCAAATCCAAAAGAAACTGTGCTAAAATGTGAAAACCTTATCAAATAGACACCTGCATTTAAAGTCGTACAAGCTATGTTTTATGTATGTATAATCATTCTGTGCAATATATAGTGACACTACGTATGTGTAATTTTAGAAATTTGCGTGTGGACAACATAAATCAACTTTCCTGGAACTTGATATCTATATCTTTAACGGGAAGCTTAATCCAAAATAAATGATAAAAGAGATTTTTCATTTCCTATTGTTAATTATCCATTTTAGATGGATGTTCCTTGTCACCATCTTATGGTGTTTATAAATCTCAACTTGTTAGATTCGCTCGTGTATTTAAAACGTATTTGATTTTAACGAAAGAAATCTCTGTATTACTGAAAATTATTACACCAGGTTTTCGATATCACAAAGTAGTCAAAACATTTACTAAAATTTATCATCGGTACAAGGACATCATTCGTAAATATAAATCAACATGCAGACATCGTATACGTTCAGGTATTTCACATCCCATCTTTTATGGTAATATTCTTTACAAAGCACAAATATGACGGCATTCACCTCAAAAGCTAACCAAACCTTTAAACAGACTTATTCAGAAGGGATATAGTTACGATACTTTTGTCAAGTCATTAAGGATTGCATATTTTGGTATTAATATTGATTCACTCATAGGAATAAACATATTTTATCTAAAACCAGTTGTTGGCATGATACGGGATATGTTCTTCTCATATTTTATGATAGTATAATACTATACCCTTACGGGAGGGATTGTGCTTGATTTTCATATAATGAAGACATACTATTTCAATTTGTTTAAATGAGGTCTGAGCTGGCATGTCAGTAACTGCTAGTAGTCCTTTGTTAATTTATGTTCCATTGCCATTTTACATAGTTTCTTTTGTTACCCATTCTGACATCGGTCTCGGACTTCTTTTAAACTGAGTTTTACTGTGCGTATTGCTGTGTGTTTCCTTATTCTATATTGGATAGAGGTATAGGTGAGGGTTGAGATCTCACAAAACATGTTTAACCCCGCCGCATTTTTGCGCCTGTCCCAAGTCAGGATTCTCTGGCCTTTGTTAGTCTTGTATGTTTTTTAATTTTAGTTGATTTGTATGTGTTGGAGTTTATTATGATGTCCATTTTCACTGAACTAGTACACATTTTTATTTAGGGACCAGCTGAAGCCAACCTCCGGTGTGAGATTTTTTCGATTGCGTTGAGGACCCATTGGTGGCCTTCGGCTGTTGTTGTCTCTTTGTCATAGGGCCCATTTGCATTCTCAATTATTTTATTTGTTGTTATCTAAATTGTGTTTCCTTTAAGTTATGAATTATACAATTTTAATTGGTTTGAACATTGTATGTTCAGGTTAATATTTTAAAAATCTGTAACTTTATCAAGACGTATAAACCCAATTTTCTATCATTGCTGCCCGTGACCACCTGATTCAGTCCAGGTTGATTGTGGAGTTAGTGGTTCTCAATCGTTTGTGTTCTGTGTTAAAAGAAGAAGTGTTTTGTGGTCTTCTTTGACTTTTCGTTATTTATCTTTTGATGTCTCCTTAGGTATCTTATACCTCTTTTTTTAAAACAATGACCCTTTTAGCAAACTTTTGCAGCTGAAGGTTAAGGTTACGCCAAATTGTTTGCATCAACATTACACCAAAATGTAACAATGCAAAATAATGCTGTGATTGGTTTCACGAATACTATATTAATTCCTGATTACTTTTGTAGACTTTTCTTAACGTAAAATCAGGCTACGTTGCAACCTTAATTTTGGAACTCAAATTTATCACTTTCATTAACATAGTCATTTCAAATTTTTATTTGATAAAAAATAAGGCACATTATTCAGAGACTGACACGGAAAAGATAGGTCTTTTTGTTCAATACGTTAAAACGGGAAGGGGCGAAAGATACCAGAGGGAAATTCAAACTCAGATGCTCTGGAAGGGTAAGCAGATTCTGCTCCACTTGTGGCATCCGTCGTGTGCTCATGTTATTACAAACCCGGTAAATTGTCTTATTCGGTAGGTCACATTCGTGAAAAGGAACGGATTGAAGTTACGACATAAGGAACATATTCGATATCATCTGTGAAACGGATATTCTATAACGGCCAAACTACTGGTGGTGGCGTCCGTAAAATTTACGAAGGGATGATTTCAACTTCACTATTTGGAACTCTTGGATTAATAGCCTTTGTAAGCAGCAACCCCTATCAAGGAAATCATGATAGAAAATACAAGCCCGGGAATATCGTATCAATTGGGAGATATATACTTCGTATATCTTATTTCTGTTTGAAGTGCCTTCCGTTCTTATACGACCCGCAGCCGTATGTCGATATTGACGTCGGGGCATTGTCGTCGTTGTACGAAGACATTTGGTTTCCAGACAATAACATGAGTATTATAGTTTATGGATCTCTATGCAATTGTCCCACAAGGTTCCATACCACGACAGGAAGGTTGTGATTGCTTGTGGGGTTATGGCCTTAACTGTTTAAGAATTTGGGACAAAAGGGATCAAAATCAAACATGTTATCCTAGTTTCCGATCAATAACTTGAGTATAAGTGTAAGGATTTGTTTGAACTTGTGCAATAAAGTTCCATACCACATATGAAAACTTGATTGAATTAGAGGGCAATGGCCGTATCCGCTAATTGGGAACTAGGGGCTGAAAAGTGGTAAAACATGTATTTAAAACCTTGTATAAATTGCTTATTTCTTGAGCAATTTTAACAGGGTTTAATTTAATGTCTTATATTCGTGGTTATTTTACTATGATGAATTTAACCGTGTATTGTGTATTTATGTTTTGGATTGTGAACCCTGTTTTTGATTTGGTCCATTCAGGTGTAAATTTGTACAAGGTAGAAACCATAAGACTTGGCTTAATCCACTTCGTCCCATGGGGACATAGGGCGACCACAGTGACATTCTATCTTTTCCTCTCCTTGGCTAGTTTCTTTGCCTCTCCCTATGTCCCAATTTTTGTAGATCAGATGTTAGATCTCTGCGCCAGGTGGTTTTTGGTCGCCCTCTTTACGATGGCCCTGAGGATTCCAATCTAACGCCTGTCTAGTTAAATTTGCGTTGTATTTACGTAACATGTGCCCAATGCATTTCGATCTGCGTGTTGTAATCGTTCTTTCTATTGGTTTTGTCTTGTCCTTTTCCATAATTCTTAGTTGATAATTGTGTTTGGCCTCTTGATTCCAATAATGTTTCTTGTACACCTGTTCATGAAAACTTGTAATGTTTTTGTAGACGTAGCTGTAAGTCTCCAAGTTTCTGACCAATAGAGAAGTATAGATTTTACATTTGAGTTGAATATCCTGATTTTGGTGTTTGTTCTGAGTGCTTTGCTCCTCCAGACTGGTTTAAGGATAACAAAGGATTGTTGTGCTTTTCTTTTTCTAGATTGGATGTCTTCATCTGTCCCTCCCGATGTACTGATGACACTTCCAAGATATCAATGGATATGTAAATTCTCGGACATCTTCAATTTCAGCATCTCTCACTTTGGTTTTGTTAAGTTGGTTTGCGTTTACCCTCATAGATTTTGTCTTTTTTTTTTTGCATTTATGTACAGTCTTTCTTGTTTTGCAGTTGTTTCGAGGTTGGTTGCTTGGTTTTGTGAGTCTTCATAGCGATGGGAAAGCTGGCAGATATCGTCTGCAAAGTCAAGGTCTTCGAGGCATGACTGTAATGTCCATTTAATACTCAGAAGAGTATTATATGATTTCCGACTCACCCAATCTATAATCATCAGAAAAGGAGAGGGAGAGTAAACATCCTTGCCTGACACCAGTTGATACAGGAAATGGATCTGCCAGAGTCTGCATGGATCATCTGACATGTAAAACCGTCAGAAAGCTAGAGCTGTTGGATAACGGATATAATTTTTCGGTATAATATAGTATCTAAGGATGTTCCACAGTACTTGATGGTCTATACTATCAAAGGCCCTCTCGCAATCTACAAATGTTAGGTATAGGGATGTCTGCCATTCAATGGTTTGCTCAATGATGATCCTTAATGTTGCGATTTGGTCAAAATATGAGCTCTCTTGTCTGAAACCGGCCTGTTCATTTCTCGGCAATTTATCAACTTCTTTCTTTGTAGGATGATGTGACATAGGACTTTGCTAGGAATGGTAATCAAAATAATACCTTCCAGTTGTTGCAGATTGATTGTCGCCTTTCTTTGATAGATTAATAAGGATTCCTTTACGCCAGTCTTCAGGTGTACGTTCGCCATTCCATATTTTGTTTAGTGAAGTTTATTAATATAGATGTTATCCATTGCCTCAATAGCTTCAGGGGTATGTTGTCAATTCCTCCTGCTTTTCCATTTTTAGTTGTTTTATTGCAGCATTTACGTGAACTCTGTTTTGGTTATATCTCCTGTCTTGATATTCAGGACCCATATCCCTACTATGTTAGGAGGGTCTGCTTGAGGGTTTTGTTTAGCACTTCTTCAAAATGTTCTTTCCATCGTTTTAATTGTTCTTCAATTTTGGTAATTACATTGCCATTTTTATCTTCAACTGGAGCGTTTGAGTTGGATCTTCTGCCACTAAGTTGTCTAGTTGTGTTGAAGAGAGATGTTATGACTCCTTTGCTATAGGCAATTTCTACTTCTTGTGCTAGTTGTTCAACATAGTCTCTTTTGTCATGTTTACAGTTCTTCTTCACCTCTTTGTCTTCCTCTGTATAAAGGTCTTGTGTTTGTCTTTTCTGTTGTCTTGTGGTGGCAATTAAGACTTTTTCTATGGTTTTTCTCCTTTCTACAACCTTAACCTATGTATCATCTGACATCCAGTTTTTGAGTTTATACTGCATGTATCCTAATGCTTCCTCGCATGTTTTTAGAATTACATATTTGTCTGCTCCCATGTGTCGTTAATATCGTTGTTCTCTATATTCAGATCACGTATAGCTGAGAATCTGTTTTGAAGAGATATTTGAAATTATTCTCTTATGTTTGGTATTTTATCTTCCCAACGTTAAACTTTCTTCTTTAACATCTGTGTTTTGGGGGCTGAAAGTTTCATCTTTATTGACCCTATAACTTCCTGCTTGTGACACCTAGGTTACCTTATGGCAATTCTTGTGTTTGAAAAGTGTTCCTCCTATAACAAGGTTGTTGGTAGCACAGAGGTCTGCAAATAGTTAACCATCTTCATTTATTTTTCCTATCCCATTAGGACCAATTTCTCTCCCATCACTTTCTTTCTCATCCAACACAAGGTCTTTTGCATAAAGTTGGAAAAGACATATCCGTGACAACTGGGAATCGGAAGCAATTTTGAGCATAAATTCTACCTAAAATACCAAATCCCATACATTTGAGGAAATTGTGTGATAGAAGGACGAAAGATACTACAGGCACATTCAAACTCGTAAATTGAAAATAAAATGACAACGCCATGGCTAAAAAGAAAAAGAAAACAGACAAACAATAGTACACAAAACTAAACATAGAAAACTAAAGACTTAGCAACAAGAACCCCACTAAAAACTGTAAAGTAACTTATATTTGAAACCCGAAGTTACTTTATTTTTAAATTGAAATATCAATTTAATTCCCTTATTTCATTATGAAAATACCACTATGTATTTTTTTTAATCAGGGACCGATCAGCTTTATTGGGACACGTGAATTGGCATTTTGAACTTGAAGCAAATAATTTCAAATAAACAAATATGCAATGATATTTAATTGTTCTCTGAACCAATGGTACCAGTATTTCGGGAGTTTTTTTTATTTCTTCTGTCACTTTTCACTGAAATTAAAAAAAATTTAAATGTCAAAATGCAACTTTAACGTGGGATAATTTAAAATGACGTTAAACAAAACACGTACACAGGTAACTAAAAATATAACAATTCTGTTGTTGTGAGTATGGAAATATTTTTACAAAATAAATTTGTTGTTCATAGTTAGAGAATAGAAGTGAAAATATCGTAATATTTAGCACTTATCAAAGGTGGTAGATATGAAAATAGATAGACGAGATATAACACAAAACAAGCAAACATAGAATAACAAAATGCCCTACAAATTGTGTCAACAGGTCAAATCAACACGAAAGTACGATTTGAGATCGAGTATTCGCAGTTACTGAAAGGTAGTAAAAGCCAAACACAATTAATAAAAAATCATGCATCAGAGACTAAAATCAAGCAAAACATATCTTAGGGCATTAGTATTTTAACTCCATGGACAGTCAAAGAAGACACGACTTTTGCAATGACGAAAAAAAAAAAACTATCGACATGCAGTTTATTTTTATTAATTCCAAAGATGTGTAGTTGGGGTGCAAAGACCTTTACTTGTTTTCTTTACAATTGGTTTTTATTTGATTTAAAAAAATGCTTTATTAATCAAGGATCAGCTATAGTAAATTTCAACGTCTGTTGACTGTATTTTGCAGACGCTACATTGAATTTATCATACTGCATTGACTTTAAGAGTAATACAAAATTGATATTTATGATCTTGATCCCCGCCATAATATAATTTAAAAACCAACTATTTCATTGCCTAAAAGCGGCGAGAATGGGAATTTCTTGAAATTAATTAACAATTAATTAATTGTTTTACCTAAACAAAGTTTACTTAAAGGGGTATTAGATGTCAAGTTCATATAACCGATTTGACTCAAATTCTCACATTTGATTTATAAACCTATCAAAACGTATATCCAACTTACAAAAAAGTCTTAAATGAACTATTAACAATGCATGGACTCGATAAAATGTATCAATATTGTGTTTGTAATTTAGTTTAGACGCCATCGTATGAACCATCAAGATGACCTATGACGACTGCCGATGGTCATATAACCCAATATAAACATAAGTATTTTCTAGGTCTGTCTGATTTCATATTATAGGTTAACGAATCTGTGAGTCACCGTTTTACCTGTGTAAGAATGAGATTTTGAGGATTTATTCAGTCAACCAAATGGTTTACTCTTGTCTCACTTTCAATGTTGACATTCTTTTGCTTTGAATAGCTGAACACGCATAGTTTATACGTAACCTATCTCTAGCCTAAGGGCTTATAGGGATGAATGATTCATGAGCGATGTTTTTAGCTTATTTTGACAAAATTGAACCAAACTAGCTGCCAAAAGCGAATTATTTTGGACTATTTCACTTTCAGTAATGAATGCACAACACAAATCATATATATATTTTTCATATCTCGCAGCTAATGCCCTTTAATAACTGTGTCGTTTATAACAGTCGCCATATAACATGTAATCGTACAGCTAGCATTACCGTTTGTCTCTTAAAGGAAGCCACTGATTAACAAATACACATACTGCGGCATTTCATTTTCATTTTAACATACTAGTAGTTAGAAGAGAGAATAAGCTTTAATGTACTTTTTCAGAACAAAACTATTTTTGAAGTAAGGAATGCACATGATTTCATAGTCTGTACGTGTTGCCATTACCAAAACATTAACATACAATTAAACCCAGGAGTTCGTTGCACGTTGAATAACATGGTGACTGAAAATTTCGATGATCTGGATGATATAAATGATGTTGATATTGATATGACTATATTTGCCACTGAAGACCCAGCACATGAATATTACAAATGATGGTAAGAAAACAAGTAGATTTGCACGCATTACCTGGAAGTCGGATTGTTCTAGATTTTTCAGACTAAACGCTAGCGCTGTCTTATCGTTTCTGAAATCAATATTCAAACCTACGATTTGTGCGGTCATTGCAGTATCAATGGGCTATAAGTCTTCAGGCCCTGTCGGTCTAACAATGTGTGCTAGTTTATGCTTTTAAGCTACAGAAAAGTTACAGAAAAGTCTTGTGTTATTTTGAAAAGAAGTATCTTCAGTCCGATGCAAAGTCGGATTAATAGATAATCTTTGACAGGCAAACGAGGGTTTCACGTAAAATAATATCAGACTAATGTAGATATTCAACATACGAACAACGTATCATCAAATGTATGCTTAGCTATTATCTAGAGATTTTGGAGATTCGAAATATTAACTACAATACAAACCAGATATTGAATCAAACTACTACATGCACGTTAAGTCATCAAGGGTTTGTAAATTCAAACCATTGTTTATCATTTGTGATTGTTTTATCCATCCTACAGGATAAGAATTTTTGTTAAGTATTATATCACTTTTTGTATTTTAAGTTTTTGTTTAATCATCATTATTTTAAACAAAATCGTTCCCTAATATAATACTTAACAACATATTAATCTATTTTTCAGTTTGATTTTGATAGATTTCCTAAAATGTGAAAGAATAGTTTTCTCGTATATTAAAGAAATGGTTTTGAAGTAATATTCAATTGTGAGATTGTATAAAATGTTTATTTTGTCTAATTAATATGTTTATTTAACTCGTCTTTCATATCATAGTATAATCAAATTTATATCTATTCTTGTGTTTAAAAATGATCATACAATTAAGACAGTTCTCCCAGTTTGTTTTTTATTTTGGCCTAAGAGTTACACTTTACTCTATCCATTAAATTTTACTTATATGTCTTGCTCATCAAGAAAATACCTGGGCAATTGTTAAAACGCTAAATAATTTTCGTATGTCTATTGAATTATCTTCATCAGGAACGCCCAAACTTGTAATGTAAGCCAAGGATGTAAAAAAAAACTTGAATATTTGAGGATCTATTTGACCAAAACGGACCTAAAGGAAAAGACAAATCTTCCCAACGTCAACATTGCCTGGGGAACCTTCGTTTCTAAATAATGTCTTTATCTATCAATGGAGATTTAACTATATTTAAAAAAGGTACGAATTAAATCATGTCAATAGGAACGAAAGTGGGTTTCAGCAGCTCAATTGCAGAAATATCAACCTATGACTGATTGCGAAAAACAGCGTATAAATGTGGCGCGTCGGAAGAGATTTCATCTAGAGTACTCAAACCTCAAAATCTGAAAGCCAATCGTGTATAAACACTTTAATACAAGATTTTATCAGAAGTTTTGAAAAGAAAATTATCCAAATATATAATGGTGTAATCAAGCCAGTTAAGCCATTTCAATTGATATTTTATAGTGTGTCTTTCGATGTTGTAATGTTACACTACTATTGCACGTTAGGATGAAGGTTGGCTCATGTTAAAAGCTTAAACCCGCTGCATTTGTTTGCACCTGTCATAAGTCAGGAACCTGTTGTTCAGTAGTTGTCGTTTGTCGATGTGGTTCATAAGTGTTTCTCGTTTCTAGTTTTATATAGATTAGACCGTTGGTTTTCCTGTTTGAATGTCGAACACTAGTCATATTTTGTGTCCTTTTATAGCTTGCTATTCGTAGTGAGTTACGGCTCCGTGTTGAAGGCCGTTCTTTGACCTATAATGGTTAACTTTTACAAATTGTGACTTGGATGGAGAGTTGTTTCATTGGCACTTATCCCACATCTTTTATATCTATTTAATTACTCTACATTTCGAAGATGAATCCCTGAAGTAGTAATATAACTTTATAGTGGTGCAATGCAGGAATATGATTCATTACTAGTGTCTTGCGATTATGACATTGGAATGAGATACGTCCACCTCCTTGTCATACATTATCACACAAATAGAATCATTTTCATAACAGCGTGGACAAGACCATTTCTTGGCGCGCTCAGTATATCAATTGACTGGGTCAGATTAGGTAAACGTTCGTCTGTAACGCCCATTTATCATATCGTAGGTGTTATAGGCATTTAAACTATAGGGTCGCCAAAGGTTCTAAACGCCTAAATCAAATTATACGAATAACTAGCAGAGGACTAAACCTTGTGTGTTGATTTAAATGTTGAATACTTAAACTTTATTCTTTTTCTTCTCGTGCACCTGCATATACTTTACTCTTTTTTCGAATTTAAATCCCCACTGGAAGGCCTCTGACAGACTGAGTGAGCATAAAATCACTGTTATCGATAGCCGATGACAAACAAGTTAAAGGTAAATGATTCAGTATTATTTCCAAGATAAGTATTGCGCTTGTCCACACTGTTATGAAAATGTTTGTTGATAATAAATAATAGATCCAAGATAGTTAAGTTGTCGACATCATGACAGATTATCGGTTTTTAACAGTATTGTAGAATGATGTTGCAGCTAATAATGGTCTCAGGTTGAAGAAATTAATTTTGAAATTGGATTTGGAACAACAACCTAATGAATATGCAATGTTTCGCTACATATATATTGTGTCGATGTATACATTACAAGCTACTATTACAATTGGACTATATGAGGAAATTAAATTTCAGAGAGAATACAAACAGATGAAAAATCGGCTCAAATTAACGTGTATTAAAGTTTCATTTCTGTAAATATAGAAAATGCAATTTCCCATAGGAACTCCCTTTACGGCTAAAACTGTGCCACTTTTACTATGAAGTTTCGTGAAAAATTATATGCTAGAATTAAAGTTGATATGCGCTACAATTTTATTCTAAGGTCAAAACATAAGGCTGTGTGGCATATTATCCACATTTATATGCCCCGAACTTCTAGGAGTTTAAACGTATACTTAAATTATGTACTACCCTTCCGTCACTGTATGTCTTTCACAGAATTCAAAATTCGCCACAACCATGTATATTTATACTGGTAACGTTCCTAAGTTATGTCTCTATGAGATGAAATATAGAAATCATATCTGGGAACAAGTACGTAAACAAAACAAAATATTTATAAATATTACATTTCCCCGAAAAGAGACGTGGTTTGTGAAATAGCTGTATTTACAAAGTAATTATATCATACATGAAATATCGACAAAGAAAAGGACAAATATAAAATACCAGCATATTCAAATTGTTGATGTCATAATGAATTAGAATTACTCCCGCAGAAATTTTTATATAAATTTATACATTAAGCAGAATATTACTTTGCTTTAAGTAATCGCCAATGCTGTTTTACGATTTAGGACTATTGAAAATTAAAGTAGCGTTCCAAACAACGAATATTTCTGATAAAATCATTCTTTACCCTGCACAATTCTGATTGCACATTTTTCTATTTGTGTACAATGATTTGAAATTGAATTTAAGTTTTGGCTTCACCTCTTCAACTTAATCCATGCACTCATATATTTTACATGATTTAACAATTATAACTTTTTAAAGAAATATTTAGGCGCCTTTTCTGTTTTGAAATAATGTTGAAACATGAATATTCGTCCTCTCTGTGTATTAATTTTGACAAAAGTTCCACGGAAAACAACTGAACTGTAATCACCGTAGGGTGGAATATCGACCAACAGCGAATTGTGATTTTTCATAAATGATGAAATAATTCCAAGTTTCATATCACTGCCGAAATTACTCTTTCGGGTGTTGGACATGTAGTTAATCCTGGACTCTTTTTCAGCGGCCAATCCCTCCAGGTCCGTGGCAATTTGTGAAATAAAGGAAAAAACGATATTTACTTCACCCTGAAAAAGCAATTTTAATTTCTTACAAAATGTACCATTACTTTTATCTCTGGACATCCTTAATTTACTTAACATTATGAAATTGCTGAGATAATGCGAAATGTTTTGAATACGGAAAGAAACCAAATGCTATAGCTAGCAATTTGCATATTTTATTAACTTTTGTGATTTTCTTTCTGCACTGGATGAATGTGCATTTTGGTATTTCACCTTTCTTTCAGAGCTCATACAAAATTTTAAAATTTGACAATCCTGGAATAACTCGCGATATATAGATTTTTTCAAAGTTACTATTACCTTTCTGGAATGAAAATTATCAACAACAAAAACCAGAACACTGCAAATCATTAAATTTTTTTACAATAACTTGTCACGTTTTTAAAGAAGTTTATTGATTTTAAATTTCTTGAAGAAAGAATAATTAATTTGGGAAAGGGAAGTGAAAACAAAATCAGTTCCCTATATTGAAAAATGGTCAAACAAGTATAATATCCGATTGCTTCAGTTAAGATACTATTTCTAGCGAAATATAATTTTAATCATCTAAGTATGTAGTCAAAAGAAAAGTATAAGATATTCTACCATGAAGCAAAATTCCGCGAACCTTCAAAGCGCCATTTATTTGTACAACCTATATTGCTGAGAGTCTTTATCCGTCAGCAGCATCTGTCCACAAACAAAACTTATAATAAATGAGGAGACATTCTAACGTCAAGACGATTCACATTTTCCTCATTATGATTTAGTGTTAGTTTCGACCTTGGCGTCTAATTTTTAGATTTTTAGAATTATTTCAATGATGATCTAATTACTACTGCGTACTTGCAAAATCTTCGTTCCCGAGACAAGTTAAAAGTTACTGATATTTAAAACATCAAAGTATTTTCCGTGGATTTTAGCAAGCTGTCTGACGGGCTTCAATGTCGAAAACGTTGAGATGTCAAAGAATTCAAGTGCATTTGAGTTCTACGGTACATTCTAATGTACAATGGGTAAATGTCTGGTTGGACACTGATTTTCATTGCTAATATAAACCTATGATCTAAGTTTTATAAAATCTGGCAAGAATTGTACACGTGAAAGCGCTAACTAGAACAGATTTACAGATGGATGCTATGTATTTTTAGGTCCCCTGCAACACGTCGTGACGCTGACAAAAATCATCACAATATCAAAGATCAATGGAATGATTTGTTTATCTCGATCAATTTACTTGTTTCTCAATCTTATTGTTTAGTTTTCATAACTGTTTCTCTTAAAAAATATATCATTTAATGGCAGTGGATGGTTTCAGCAGAGACATATAATACAAGAGATTCGCAACTCTGGTAGAGTTTATATAACGGCCAATTAAATGGATCGACCACCGGAAAACCGATTATGCTGGTTGGCATGATGGGAAAATTCGCCATTGTTGTGAAAAAGATTCTACGCCTAACGATTTTTCTAAAGGATTATTCCGATACTTTTCACCGCGAAAGCATGTAATTATATTTAAAAGATGCAAAAATCAATTCTTATAATTTGTAATTACTAAAATGTGTTGAAATAATGAGATTAATCAAATACAAACCAAATTAAACTCGGCCCATTCTACTTCACCTGCTATTGCCGTAGAACCCATAAGATCTCCTTTTTAATAAAACTTGAAATATACGAATAAATATAAAATTTTATGGAGCATTTATCCTCCCAAATGTTATGTCGTGAAAATAAGACTATTTTCGTAAAATTTGATCCAACAGTTTTTTTCCAAAATTATCAACAAAGGTGACGATCATTTTCTCATTGATACCCAAAGCCAGCTGTGCTGGTACTACCATTTTATTTCGTAAAACTTGGAAATGTGCGAATAAATATAATTTTATGGGGCTATATTACTCCCAGGTGTTATGCCGTGAAAATAAGACCAGTTTCGTAAAATTTGATCCCATCG
This sequence comes from Mytilus coruscus, assembly GCA_017311375.1. NCBI lineage: Eukaryota > Metazoa > Mollusca > Bivalvia > Mytilida > Mytilidae > Mytilus > Mytilus coruscus. The sequence goes on along the minus strand of JAASAO010000542.1, from coordinate 10,625 downwards.
GTATTTCTGAAAATATCAACAAAGGTGATAATCATGTTGTTATTGATAAACAAAGCCAGCTATGCTAGTTCTACCAATCTGTTTCGTAAAATTGGTCATTTACAAATAAATATGTTATATTATGGGATATATTACTCCCAAATGCTATACTGTGAAAAATAGACCGATTTCGTGAGATTTAATCTTATAGTTATTTCTAAACATATCAACAAAGATGACTATTATTTCAATATCTATCATGACTCATGCTAAGCTGGTACTATCATGACTCATGCTAAGCTGGTACCCTAATTTTATTCTTTAAAAATCAACTCTTGACACATGTCAGGGTGTAAAATTTTCATTGTTCATTTCAAAGTGAAAGTGTAATGTGAACAAATAAGGTATTTTATTTTCTTTTTTTTTTATATTAAACTGGCTGAAAATTCAAATTGTTCGTGGACAAATTTCATTAAACCAGTCCTTCATTTTGTGCATTTTGAAATTTATAGCCTGCATTTTGTTGGACAAATTATTCATTTTTCATTCTGTTTGGGAAAAATTGTTTATTTCTCCTATTCTGAAGCCATTTCTTTTTCTTTTTCTTTTAGGATGTCAAAGATGAACGAAGGCAGTAAATTTACAAAAGGAGTAAAATTTTCATAGAAAAAAACCTTCTACAACTGGTCGTAATATGAATAAGCTTCGTATATATGTTGTCGTTTCAGACTACGCTTCTCATTCAAAACATTAACCATATTCATATGAAGATAATTACTTGCTGAATTTAAATCGTAGTGAGGACATTTCTATGGTGACTGCAAAAGAAAGCAAAAGAAATAAAATGTGTCCGTTTACTTACTCTTCCAGTCTACACATATATATAATGTGATAATAAAAGATTTTATTTACGCCAAGGATTAGTATATGTACACATAAAACAACATTACTTTTAAACGGCCATCTCTTTTCCCCAGAAAAACCAAAACCACTAAAAATGATTGTCCCGTGGAAATAAGGTTATGAAATACCTTTTATAAGAAGTGTCTTCCATGTTGTGTGACCTCGGCTCCCACTTAATAGTTTTTTTAGATTTTGTTGCACCGAGGACACACATATCCATGTATGTATGCACTATTGTTCAATTGTTTTTGTTTTTGGCTAGTCTCTCGCTGATGTCTTTGTCACTAACACTATCATCAAAGAGTTCGTTATCAGTTTATTCAACTAGAGTATATCTAAGTCGTAACTTTTAAGATCGACGTCATCACACGAAATAAAATTGGACTTTGCCATATTGCGTGCACATGAATGAAGCTTTATTCAAATGAGAATTTCTTTAATATTAATCCTAAATACACACTTAGAACATTAAAACCATAAACTTACCGACAAGCATTTAAAAAACAACTCAATGCAATCAAACAATGAAAGTGTCAAAACACTAAGAAATCATACTTTTACCGACAATCCCATAGACAAAACTCAATACAAGCCCACGTAATGATGAACACAATATTAATCAAATTTTAATGATTAATAAATATCAAGAATAAAAGACAAAGCCGATCATGATTAACTATAAATGAACAAATATATAATAAAATGCTTCGCTGAGCGCAGCTTGATACGACCGCAGAGGATGAAACCTGAACAGTTGGACTAAGTTTTGACACAATATTCAAGCTTGATACTGTCTGAATTTGGATTGAGATCAAATTTTGACATAATATAGGTTTCTGACACAATATAAATGTGGTCAAAGATCTTAAAAATCTATTGTGCAATGCTGTGCAATTAAAGAATTCTTCTTGAAACTTTTCAAAAATTTGAAATTTCAAAGATTTTGAAGAAAAATATGAACCTCAAAAGTTGGACCCCTTGGAGTAATAACCCCAACCTCAAACCCAGCCTTCCCATTGTGGTATGGAACCTTGTAGTTCAACTTTAGAGATCCATACACTCAAACACAAGTTATTGTCTGGAAAGTTAAAAATGCTTGTTTTGGCCCTTTTTGCCCCTTATTCCTGCATGTTTGGGGCAATTATCCAGCCTTCTCTTTGTGATATGGTACAATTTCAGAGAGATCCAGACACTTACACACAAGTTATTGTCCGGAAACTACAAAAATGCTTGTTTTGGCCCCTAATTCCTAAACTATTGGTACCATAACCACAAAATCAATCGCAACCTTCCTTTTGTGGTATTGAACCTTCTTGTAAAATTTCATAAAGATCCATTCAATTTAAATAAAGTTATTGTCCGAAACCAAATGTGTCTTCAAATGACGACAACGCTGACGCATTTACGACTACAACATCATAGCATTATACGAACCCCAAAAATGTTTGCTGTCGATAAAAGTTGGTTTGAAGATACATTATTTAATTCTATCTTTTAAAGTGTCTAGACTCGATCATGGAGTGTAACAACTTCTTGTGTATAACTTGTCAATTAAAACTCATTTTAATATGTTGTGATTTACCTGGTCATCGAATAATTCATACTTAATATACATGTCACACTGAAATTATGTCTCTGAGACAGGTGTATATTCAAAAGAAGCCCACAATGAAACTATCAAATAAAAATGAACACAAAATAAAAATAATCAGCTAAAAATTAATCAACTGCTAATTATTTTATGTCAATAATACAAAACTTAATTCAGAGTTATAAACGAATTATTTAAAAATAAAGTATTTAGAAATGAACCCAAATTATATAAATATATAATTTTATTATGATAATCTTAACACTGAAAGCCGATCTGTTTCAAAGCAGTTCATGATGTTATTTTAGAACATTCACCATTTCTTGGGTACTTTTAATACTTTCAATTACCTATGAAGATCTCGTGAGGACTTCCTAGTGGCTGCTAGATATTACGTTAGTTCACGAGTTGCAAATCTCTTGTATTATATGTCTCTGTTTTCAGTCATATAAGCACTTAAATCTTTAAATTATTTCATAGCTAGTCAATTTTGCTTTTTACAGTTTCTGCCTATCTATTATTGTTTTTCTAATGCAATTCATATTGAAATTTTGCCAATCATTTCCTTGTTTCTGATTATTTTTTTTTATAGTTTTGAGATAGGCAAAACATGAAAATTAGTAATAAATCTTCAATTAAGGGCAATAACTCCTCAAAGTTGTCATCTAATAATTCTAATGGAAACTGGAAGAAGGTTGATTCTGACATTCCTTGAGTTTTGCCATGTAGGATTCTTTCTATCTAAAATGGTTATGTGTCATTTGGTCTCTTGTGGAGAGCTGTCTCATTGCAATCATACCACATCTTCTTTTATACTATCTAGCAATTTAAAATGCTTTTGGTCTTTATATATTGACAGAAATAAACAGATCATTTATACTTGATAGCCTAAGTATAATTAAGCCCACATTTAATTGATATTAATTAACCCTAGGTGTTTCAGAGAGATTTTTGAATAATATTACCTTGTCAATGATGGTAACAAAGAACGACAACTGATGTCAATAGCTCATAAGGCCCATATGACTGATTGAGTTAAAATGGATAGTGAGTATTAATTTATGCCACAAAATCTTGCACAAAAGTCATAACCCAAAGCAAAAACATAGTGCTTTTATTGTTGTCGGTCATTCTGCCTATTGCAGAGAAGATATTTAGTAGTGTCCTATAATTCAATAAGGTCCTTGGTAAAATTACTTTCACTAGGATGGCTATATTGGACGACAGGTAGGTTAAACAGATGTAACTATTATTAAAGAGTGATATGGGTATATGACCATTAGACATAAACAAAAGTATATGAAGGGTCAACAAAGGGTAGTAAACAATGTGAAAAGCATTTCTTTATTATCAGAAAAATATAAACATTCTATGATTTTCATCAATATTAATGTTTTCTTCAACAATTAAAAAGTAACCTAACAAACAATAAACTGTCTGTAATTGTCATTCTGCAAACAAACAAAAATTGATTAACACATCTTAAGTGCCATGATAGAGGAAACTATATATCTTTAAAATATAATGAAACGTATTTAACAAACAGAAGAATGTAACAATTACTAAAAAATGGAAATCCTTTTCACAATTTAAATTTTATGAATTTATCAATAAAGTATTTTTAGTAAAGGCTGTTCCAATAAAACATAAATGGTACCTAGGGTGAACAATGGACAATATTGAGAAATAAATTATTGTGATTTCGGAAATAATGCTCCATTTAAAATGCCAGTTTTCACTTTTCAAAACCTATCCTGTCACAATTTTCATTTAAAGAAAAGAAGGAAATGCAAATTCAGGAATTTTGCATTTCTTCTATTATTGCCAAAATTGTGACAGGATAGGTTTTGTAAAAATAAAATATTATGCTTTTTTAAATTTTTGCAACACCCATATAGTGTTAGAATTTTCAAGAAAATAAATTCTGAATTAAAAGTCCTTAAGATAACAAATCCATTATCTAAACATCTAAATTTCTATAGCCTTGTATGCATGCAGCATGTATTACAATGCAATACAAATACACACAAAATTGTATTTTAAATATTGAATTAACAAAAATGAACAAAACCAAAGAAGGTCACTACAAACAGAATATTGTACACAGCTTTCTAGGCCTGTACATCTTGGTTTATATTACAAACATCCATATGAGTTTGTTAAGTTCAAATACAAGTATTTTCTACATAAAAACATCCTAAATAAGCATGAGTCTTGTTCTAAATGCTCACTGGTTATAGAAAATAACTTTTTTTTTTTTTTTTTTGCAAAAGAATAAATACCTGCCACAAATCTTAATGTCTTTTTGCAAGTACAGCTTAAAAGAGGATGCGGAATTACTATTCAAATTGTTAGTAAAACTAATTAATATGAATACAACAATTCTCAATGTTTTAACAAAAAAAGCTATCAGTAATATATAATCTGTAATGTAATACAGATTTCTGTTTCTGTACAAAAACATAAAATGGCTACATTGTTTTATCACAGGTTTCTTTTAGGTTCTTGGTCCTCTTGGTTCTACAAAGGTTTAATCTGAACAGAGACTGTATCTGTCTTCTTGTTTCTATGTAGTTCTAATCTGATCACAGATATGGCTGAAGTTCCTGAAAAGATTGGAATCTTATATATTTGTAAGTACTTAATTAACAGTTATCAAGGATATTTTCTGAACTATCTTATAAAATAGAAGATACTTTTGGAATACCAAGGCCGTGTTGAATGATACCCTATTTATATCATTTATTTAAATTTGATGAAGGTGTTAATATGTATTTCATAAGCTGTTAAGTAAAATTCTAAATGGCATTTAATACCTTGATTTTTATTTTAATTTCAAAACATCCACACCTTTTAAAAAAAATTGAATATATTTTGTCAGAATAGTATTGTCAGATGCATAACATGTTTTTGCATTGTCTTAAGGATGTACTTCGTGAAATTTAAAAATCAAGAATTTTAAATTGAAACTATAAGTCCAAAGGCATTAGTTTAGGAACAAAATAAGCTAAAAATATTGATAGGTTATGGAGCTCCTTTTCGAGATATTTGAGTTTTAAAATGGTGGGAAAAGGCTGACTCAGACATTTACCTTATATTTGCATTGGTATTATTTGGGTCTCAAATCGAAAGAAAAGATATCTAGAATCTGCTGAAATTTTGGTAAATGAAATTTTTGAGCTATTGAAGTCATATGAAAAGAAAAATTGGTGTTATGGGGCAAAATATTTTACCCTGTATCATAGGAAAACCACCAAGGAGTCCGAACATTTTACACAAATTAGAAAACCTTACTTAAGTACATTCTTAAAATTCCAAGGGGAACATAAAGTTAAGGAAAAGTTGAAAACAAATATCTATTATAAATGTATATTGTTGATTACAGACTTTAAAGTAATCTACTGTAATACCTCCTGATTTGTCTTGAATCAGGAAAATTTACAGATATTCTTTGAATGTGCCACTAGTTTATTATTGGTTAGTACATTTTGTATATGTATTGACCTCTAAAACTCTTTTTTTTTAGGTTAAAGTGTAAAATAAGGAAATGCGGTATAATTGCATATGAATCAACTATCCACCAGAGTCCAAATGATAAAGATTTAAACAATCATAGGTCAACAAAAGGCCTTCAACAATTAGCATAACCTTAACTGTATAGACAGCTATAATAAGAATGACAAAATGTGAAAGAATACAAAAGAAAATAATGGGGAATGTGTCCAATGGACACAGATGATGCCCCGCTTGCATATTATGTTAGAAAGGGACATAAAGTAATAAGTTTTGTGTATAAGTTTCATACCATTTGGTTAAGGCAAACTTAAGTTAGAGAACGGAAACGAAAAATTCAGCAATTTTTCCATTTGTAAAGTGGCAGAACACTATACCAGTACAGGTGACGCCACCCAAATTCAAACTTGATCTGTGTTTTGTGGTAATAAGCATTGTGTATAAGTTTCATAACATTTGGTTGAGGTAAACTAAGTTAGAGAACGGAAATGAAAATTCAGCATCTTTTCCATTTGTAAAGGGCATAACTCTTGAAAGGTAGAAGTGACCCCACCCAAATTCAAACTTGATCTGTGTTTTGTGGTAATAATCATTGTGTATAGTTTTCATAACATTTGGTTGAGGCAAACTAAAGATACAGAACAGAAACCATTTCGGACGTACATACGGACGGACGGACGTATGTACAGACGGACAAGGGTAAAACTTAATGCCCCTCCACTACGGCGGGGCATAAAAAAGGCCTGATTTACAACAAACAATAAATGAAAAATAAATATGACTGACTAAGTACAGCAACCAAAGACAACCAATGAATTACAGGCTCCTGACTTAAAACAACAACATCAAGAATGTATCTAAATTTATTGTGCTGTAAGTTGGTGAAAAGATCCTCCAACTTTTTCTATTCTTCCCATTTTGTTCATATTCTAATTCAAAATCTTGAACACATACTTTGCATGATGAGGTCTTGTTTTCTGTGTTCTGCAATTTTACCCCAGTAACAGTCCTGTCTCTTTTGAGCATCCTCTATACAAACAAATAATAAATATAGTTATTACATTGGTAGCAATGAATTACATTGATTTCCCAGTCAAATAAAACCGATAATTTGACATGTGAAATAAACGTGGTTATTTCACTCTCTGACGTCATACAACAATAGGCGTTGTCAAGACGTCGATAACGCCGGATCAAAACAAATTGTGAATGCGTAGAAAAAGATATAGTTCCTTACATTTTCTACATTAATTTCATTAAAAAGGCCTTTGCCAATGTAATAAAAGAATAACTAATTAAAGAATTCAAATATCGAAAATATTCAACTCGTGACCGAAAAACACTGATAATTAACTCATGCGCTACACGCATTCCTGAATTAATGTGTTGTTCGGTCACTGTTGAATATTTTTCTATTTGAATTCTTCGATTAGTTATTCTATAATTAAGAATAATTTTTTTCTTCATTTTAAATTCATTGATATTTACAAATCAAATATTACAATCACTTATAAAATATATGTAATTTGATATGCATAATTACCTAATGAATCATAATGATCAGACTTTATTTAATGAGTGACTGCATCAATATAATCAAAGTGTGTGTGAGCACTGAAGGGTAAATGTCAACTTAAAATTAGATATTGAATATTATTAACAATGGAACACATCTAGGCAATGTTCTGAATTAAAGTTATCTTTCTTTTCATATAATTGTACATTTATAGTTGATAGATATAAGAAGATGTGGTATGAGTGCCAATGAGACAACTCTCCATCCAAGTCAAAATTTATAAATGTAAACCATTATAGGTCAAAGTACGGTCTTCAACACGGAGCCTAGGCTCACACCGAACAGTAAGCTATAAAGGGCCCCAAAATTACTAGTGTAAAACCATTCAAACGGGAAACCAACGGTCTAATCTATATAAAACGAGAAACGAGAAACACTTATGAACCACATCAACAAACGACAACTACTGAACATCAGATTCCTGACTTAGGACAGGTGCAAACAAATGCAGCGGGTTTAAACGCTTTTAATGGTACCAAACCTTCACCCTTTTTCTGAAACAATAGTGTAACATCACAACATAGAAAGACACACTATAAAATATCAACTGAAATAGCTTAACTCAATCAAAGGACATAGTAACACCATTGAACATACACTGAACAAATAAATTTGACCTATGATACAATGCAAATTCAAAATAAATAAACTAAGGGAAGAATAAAAAGTGACATGTTATATTGGTATGAAATGTTAAACAATTTAAGAAAACAATATGCTCAAACAAAATATCAGCCATTTGCAATAACTTTAAACACAGGTAAATAAAATAATTTATTTTAGAACAGATACCATCTTTCACATATCCATCTAGCCAGTGCTCTAGAGGGTTTTGATTGCATTTCATGTTGATCTTACTTTGCTGGTCATTTTTACTATTTAAAGTTTTTCTCTTACTAAAATTCATGTAAGATAAAAACTAATTAGAAATGAGCTGTCAAATTGTAAAATGCAAGTGTAAAATTAAATTCCCTTTTGTCATCAGTAACAAAATATCAAAATTTGAAAAGCAATTGTTAAACGGTTCATAATTTATTGCACAAAAACATTGTCAATATCGAACTTGACTACAATTTGTCACCATTGACAACATACGAAAATTTGACAGGAATTATAAGAATGGTTCATAAGTAATTGCATAAAAACAATAAAACAGTTAATTCACAAACAATCAACGACCGTAATTCTCCTGAACGGCAAAAGTGAAAATTGTCAAAATTGAACTTGACCTCCAGTTTGTCACCAGTAACAGCATATTAAAATTTGACAGGAATTATTACGATAGTTTATAAACAATAAAAATGTCATCCCCAAAACAATCAATGACAACAATACCTGATCGGCAAAAGTGAAAATTGTCAAAATCTAATTTTACTGAAAATTTTGTTTTTCTTTGTTGACATTTTGTTTGTTTTATAGTGATTGAGATTATAACACAATGTTGACTGCTGTACCCCTATTTTTGACTTTTTACCTATTATGTCTGTTTGTTTTGTTCACACACTGTTGTCAATATAATGGAATTTTATGCAACTGTCATACAAGTAAGAGGTTTAGCTAGCTTTAGAACAAGGCTTAATCCACAATTTTCTACATAAGAAAATGCTTGTTTAATCCACAATTTTCTACAAAAAAAATGCCTGTACCAAGTCAGGAATATGACAGTTGTTTTCCATTCGTTTGATGTGTTTGAGCTTTTGATTTAGCCAATTGTTACGGGACTTTCCGTTTTGAATTTTCCTTTGAGTGCGGTATTTTTGTTGTTTTACTTTTTGTTCAGTAGTATTACTCCAACTGCATTGGTTTTTGAGATAAAAACCAAAAACCACATATTTACACGTATGTTCTATTTTTAGCAACAGTAGCCATGTTTGTTGATAAATCAAATACATGGATACAAATTTAAAACAGATTCCCTAAAAAAATTATGGTAAAATTTGGTAACATAATTATAAGTTACATTCAGGCTGGTTGTTTCACAGGATAAGATTTTTAAAAAGGATGAAGGACCTTTTAAATTAAAGTTAATATTTGCTTTCTTCAAAAATCTAAAATACTGGAAGTAACTCTAACAAACTAGGGCATCGACTTTTCACACATGGAAAAAAACCCTTCTTTGCCAGCATTATGTTCACAGATTTTCCTAATTTGAAAAAAAAGAAGCTAAGGGTTTAATGCAATTCAATTCAAAACTTTATTTGAAATATACATCAACTGATATGATTTGTACTCACCTGAAAGATTTTTCCATTTAAGTGTATTTGGAAAATATGATTGATTGATTAATTGATGACTGCTTAACATTCATCAGCCAATATTACATTTATATTCAGGATGACAACATGTTATTGTGATATGAAAAATATATCCTATCTTGTTCTTGACCATCAAGATTAGTTGGATTTTTCAGATAGATTCTAGCTCACAATTATACATTCAGAAGATATATCACCGTACCCAGACACAGTTATCTGACTTGGAGCCAACCAGTCTCTGATCTTATTCCTAGATGTGGCATGCTTGTTGGAGAGTAACAAATATTGATTCTAAAGTCTTTAGTTTAAACAAGTTTTGGATTTACTGCTCATAAAATTAGCATGCTACCACAAAACCACCAAGGCCGTCTCCAAGGAAAATTGTATATTTGTTTATTTCTTACATACCTGGAAGGTCCTCTTTAGGAATATCTTTCCTGTACTGGTATGCTAGTTCTTTAAAATTTCTCAGCCCACAAGTATAGCATAAGGCAGTGTTGGAATTTATCGTAAATCTTGACTGGTCTTCAAAAAAAAGAATTCAACACTATTACTTTGTAACATAAAAGCTGTGCTAAATTGAATATTACTAGTCAGAATTTTAGATATTAACACTTCAATTTAAATCAACTAAATGTATAAGATGAAATATGTCTCGCTTGATGATGATGCCTCTGCTTGAGAACGGTTAAGTGACACCACCCAAATTCGAACTTGATCTGTATATTGTGGTAACAAGCATTGTGTATAACTTTCATAAAAAGTAAAATCACAAAAATACTGAACTCCGAGGAAAATTCAAAAGGAA
>JAASAO010001550.1:0-40467 GCA_017311375.1 Mytilus coruscus | reverse complement strand
AAAATTATTACACCAGGGTTTTCGATATCACAAACTAGTCAAAACATTTACTAAATTTTATCATCGGTACAAGGACATCATTCGTAAATATAGCTCAACATGCAGACTTCTTATACGTTCAGGTATTTCATCCAATCTTTTATGGTAATATTCTTTATAAAGCACTAAAATGTCAGTATTCACCTCAGAAGCTAACAAAACCTTTAAATAGACTTATTAAGAAGGGATATAGTTACGATACTGTTGTCAGGTCATTAAAGATTGCATATTTTGGCTTTAATATTGATTCACTTATAGGGTCTTTGCATCGGAACTAAACACATTTATTTAAAACCAGTTGTTGGCATGACACGGGTTATGCTCTTCTCATATATTTTATGATGGTATGATACTAAACCCTAACGGGAGGGATTGTGCCTGATATTCATATGATGAAGACATAATGTTTCAATCAGTTTAATTGAGGTCTGGAGCTGGCATGTCAGTTAACTGCTAGTAGTCTGTTGTTATTTATGTATTATTGTCATTTTGTTTATTTTCTTTTGTTACATCTTCTGACATCGGACTCGGACTTCTCTTTAACTGACTTTTAATGTGCGTATTGTTATGCGTTTACTTTTCTACATTGGCTAGAGGTATAGGGGGAGGGTTGAGATCTCATAAACATGTTTAACCCCGCCGCATTTTTGCGCCTGTCCCAAGTCAGGAGCCTCTGGCCTTTGTTAGTCTTGTATTATTTTTACTTTTAGTTTCTTGTGTATAATTTGGAGTTTAGTATGACGTCCATTATCACTGAACTAGTATATATATTTGTTTAGGGGCCAGCTTAAGGACGCCTCCGGGTGCGGGAATTTCTCGCTGCATTGAAGACCTATTGGTGACCTTCTGTTGTTGTCTGTTCTGTGGTCGGGTTGTTGTCTCTTTGACACATTCCCCATTTCCCTTCTCAATTTTATGATATATTTCAAATGTTTATCCTTTCCCTTTTTTAGACAATAGTTTTCAGTGGCTTGCAGATGTGTGTCCATATCATGAGTATAAATAATACTGTACCCAGTAGTCGTTTGCATATATTATCTTCTTTACCTCAACTGCATGTGATTAATTAATTTAACTATGATGAAAATAAATTAAAAAAAAAAAATTGTCAACCTTTCGTATTTATTTGTGCTGCTATTTTTTTTTTTTTTTTTAGTAGGCTCTTTTTCTTGAGAAACAGCTGAATGGTTGCTTATCTGTAGTACATTTATTTATGTTTAAATATTTTTTATGAAATACTACCCCCATGACACAGATCACATTCATTGGAAATTTCATGGATTTTAGAACTTTAAAAAAGTGCACTTTTTGGCTTCATTTGCTTTTATTTATTGGAAAGCTTCATCTCATTCACATGTGGAAGAATAAAGGCATAACTGGAGTGAAGTCATAAAGTAGAGAAGTCCCATCGATTATTACTTATTTTTAATTAGCTCATGATCGCTCATCAACGTGCGGGATATTATACAACTCGTCTGGAAGAGTTATTGTCCGTTATCGAGCTCGAGTTATCTTTCTTCTTTCCAAACCGTAATCAAATGGCGGCCAAAATCTACGTGAACGACAGTCTCGATCTACAAGTATTTTGCCAAGAAAACGAAAACGGAAACGGTTTTTGAAGGAAAATAATTTAGTGGCTCATAGAAATAGCATTTTGAAACACACGCTTGCTTAAAAAATGTTGCCGAATGTAAGTCAAAGCGATATACGGTACGCAATGCCAAAAATTATCTTCCGACTCAATCAACCTTCGTTATCGACACGCGTTTTAAAGGTAAACTGCGTATTACTATATGTAAAGTTTATGGACGCTCAACCTGTGATATTTATCTACATTTTATCAAAATTTGATCGCATAACTCGCTACGGTTCCTGAGATTTCAATGACCAAAACTACGAGGTCGTTTTTGCTGTAGCACATGTTAAATTAATTCCGGTCAGGCAAACGGCTCGTGCAAATAAATTTCGGCCAGGGACTCCCGCGAAAAAAATTAATTCAGGAGTAAAAGTGTTAAGGATGTTCGAGATATAAGCCATTGAAAATTTGGCGGCAAATAATTCTCCCTAGATTTTTCATACATTTAACATTGGCACCTTTTTCTGTCAAAAAGTATGAAAAAATAACAAGGATTTAATTAGATTTTCAAAGATGGCATTTTAAACTATATTTAATCAAATTATGAAAACAAAAGTCGGGGTTAGTGGGCAAAAATTTGTAATGGCACTACATGGATAAAACCAGAGGGTTCCGAATATCTGGCAAAAATTCAAAAACAAGAGGAGCGAACATCCTTAAACCTAACAACATGAACAATATAAACAGAAAATAACAAAATTTGAGTTTCCATTATTCTCACTCAATTTGAAAATTAATTCTTGATATTAACCATCCCATTCAATCCAGCATAATAAACTCAAAATAAAACAATCTCACAGCTTCCAAATGTTATCAGACTATCAGCTCACCTATATACTTACTGATTTAGTTTATCATAAATATATATTAAAACTGAAGCATTCTGCAGGAAAACATATATTTCAAATGTCTATCCTTTTCCTTTTGACAATAGCTTTCAGTGACTTGCAGCTGCCTGTGTGCATATCACAAGTAGAAATAATTGAGTAGTTGTTTGCATATCATGAGTAGAAAAATCTTCTCTACATCTACAGTGATTAACTTGTGATTTAACTTGGATTAAAATTTTTTTTAAACTTAGTTGACAGCCTTTGTTATTTATTTGTATTGCTATAACAAACATCAGTTTATGTAGTTATCAATATTACATAATGTCTTATATTATAAATTTTGACTATATAGTTTTAATAGATTATTTTTACAATATTTATTTTGTTTTTAATAGGCTTTTTTTCTTGAGAAACGACTGAATGTTTGCTTACCTGTAGTTTATTGATTCATGTTTCACTGTTTTTTTTTTTTTTTTTTTTTTTTTTTAAGGGATTAAGTACTTTAAAACATACACTACTTGCTTTCATTTCCTTTTGTTTTATTTGAGATTTTTATTAGAACCCTTCATCTCATCCACTTGTGGAACAATTAAAGCATTACTGAGTGATGTTACGTCTTAAAATAAAGAAGGCCTATCAGTTAGTGCTGCAGTTAAATTCATTTCAATTGACTCATCAACATGGGAATATTATATTATGTAAGTGAAATAGAAAGTTCCAATCATTCCATGAGTATCAATGATTGTTCCAGTGATTTCTAAACTGCATAGTTGTAACACAATGTGTATTATTTTGTACACAATATAAAACAATGTAAACATTCTTAGGCCACACAAAACAAGTTAGGCCAACTAAATAAATATGATAGTTACAATATCATAACAATAGTTATACAAGAAAGTGTCGAAATATAACTTCAATCATTAATTTTACTCGAATTTACTGTTTTGAACTTGCAATTTCCTACAATGCATGTACGGAGTTATCTCCCTTTGATCTCTACTTCGCCACGAATAAGCTGACACAAATTCGTTGCCTGGGAATTTGGGATCAATAATGAAAAAAATAAGACCCAGAAAATGGTTTTACTTCATATTTTATACCCCTCCATACGTCACCAAACCCATTTAAGGAATAATTTGGGATTTTCCGTAGACCTACGCAAATTTTCTAAAAAAGAATTTCCCCTTCCATCGTCGTTTTAGAATACTTTTACAACACCTTTCTTAAATAAGTATACAGAATAATGAAGTTTTTTTACTTAAGATTTGGACACTACAAGTTTTATTTATATACGAGTTACAATAAGACGATACGAGGTAAAAAAAACCATGAGGTGTACACGTTCACAAAAAAAAAGGTACACTCTGACCTTTTATCACGTGACCAATGTCTTGACCTTAGACGCCATTAAATCGTTTGCCGTTCAACTGTATTGACAAAATTGACAACTGAGTCTATCGCGTTGACTTACATCGGCAATATTTTTTTAGCAACCGAGTGTTTCAATATACAATTCCTATGAGCTACTGAATCATTTAGCTTCAAAAACCGTTTTCGTTTTCCAGGCAAACATATTTGTAAATCTAGCCTGTCGTTCACGTAGATTTTGGAAGCCATTTGTCTACATTTAGGAAAAAAGAAAGATAACTCGAGCTCGATTACGGACAACAACTCTTCCAGACGAATTATATAATATTCCCACGTTGATGAGTCAATTGAAATGAATTTAACTGCAGCACTAACTGATAGGCCTTCTTTATTTGATGACGTAACATCACTCAGTAATGCTTTAATTGTTCCACAAGTGGATGAGATGAAGGGTTCCAATAAAAATCTCAAATAAAACAAAAGGAAATGAAAGCAAGAAGTGTATGTTTTAAAGTACTTAATCCCTTAAATTTCCAATTAATGTGATCCGTGTCATGGTGGTAGTATAATATATAAAAAAAACATTTAAACATAAATCAATAAACTACAGGAAAGCAAACATTCAGTCGTTTCTCAAGAAAAAAAAAGCCTATTAAAAACAAAATAAATATTGTAAAAATAATCTATTAAAACTATATAGTCAAAATTTATAATATAAGACATTATATAATATTGATAACTACATAAACTGATGTTTGTTATAGCAATACAAATAAATAACAAAGGCTGTCAACTAATTTTTTTAAATTTTAATCCAAGTTAAATCACAAGTTAATCACTGTAGATGTAGAGAAGATTTTTCTACTCATGATATGCAAACAACTACTCAATTATTTCTACTTGTGATATGCACACAGGCAGCTGCAAGTCACTGAAAGCTATTGTCAAAAGGAAAAGGATAGACATTTGAAATATATGTTTTCCTGCAGAATGCTTCAGTTTTAATATATATTTATGATAAACTACATCAGTAAGTATATAGGTGAGCTGATAGTCTGATAACATTTGGAAGCTGTGAGATTGTTTTATTTTGAGTTTATTATGCTGGATTGAATGGGATGGTTAATATCAAGAATTAATTTTCAAATTGAGTGAGAATAATGGAAACTCAAATTTTGTTATTTTCTGTTTATATTGTTCATGTTGTTAGGTTTAAGGATGTTCGCTCCTCTTGTTTTTGAATTTTTGCCAGATATTCGGAACCCTCTGGTTTTATCCATGTAGTGCCATTACAAATTTTGCCCACTAACCCCGACTTTTGTTTTCATAATTTGATTAAATATAGTTTAAAATGCCATCTTTGAAAATCTAATTAAATCCTTGTTATTTTTCATACTTTTGACAGAAAAAGATGCCAATGTTAAATGTATGAAAATCTAGGAGAATTATTTGCCGCCAAATTTTCAATGGCTTATATCTCGAACATCCTTAACACTTTTACTCCTGAATTAATTTTTTCGCGGGATTCCCTGGTCGAAATTTATTTGCACGAGCCGTTTGCCTGACCGGAATTAATTTAACATGTGCTACAGCAAAAACGACCTCGTAGTTTTGGTCATTGAAATCTCAGGAACCGTAGCGAGTTATGCGATCAAATTTTGATAAAATGTAGATAAATATCACAGGTTGAGCGTCCATAAACTTTACATATAGTAATACGCAGTTTACCTTTAAAACGCGTGTCGATAACGAAGGTTGATTGAGTCGGAAGATAATTTTTGGCATTGCGTACCGTATATCGCTTTGACTTACATTCGGCAACATTTTTTTAAGCAAGCGTGTGTTTCAAAATGCTATTTCTATGAGCCACTAAATTATTTTCCTTCAAAAACCGTTTCCGTTTTCGTTTTCTTGGCAAACATAATTGTAAATCGAGACTGTCGTTCACGTAGATTTTGGCCGCCATTTGATTACGGTTTGGAAAGTAGAAAGATAACTCGAGCTCGATAACGGACAATAACTCTTCCAGACGAGTTGTATAATATCCCGCACGTTGATGAGCGATCATGAGCTAATTAAAAATAAGTAATAATCGATGGGACTTCTCTACTTTATGACTTCAGTTATGCCTTTATTCTTCCACATGTGAATGAGATGAAGCTTTCCAATAAATAAAAGCAAATGAAGCCAAAAAGTGCACTTTTTTAAAGTTCTAAAATCCATGAAATTTCCAATGAATGTGATCTGTGTCATGGGGGTAGTATAATATAAAAAATATTTAAACATAAATAAATGTACTACAGATAAGCAAACATTCAGCTGTTTCTCAAGAAAAAAAAGCCTACCAAAAAAAAATTAGCAGCACAAATAAATACGAAAGGTTGACAATTTTTTTTTAATTTATTTTCATCAAAGTTAAATTAATTAATCACATGCAGTTGAGGTAAAGAAGATAATATATGCAAACGACTACTGGGTACAGTATTATTTATACTCATGATATGCACACACATCTGCAAGCCACTGAAAACTATTGTCTAAAAAAGGGAAAGGATAAACATTTGAAATATATCATGTATATATATATGTTTTACTGCAGAATGCTTCAGTTTTAAAATTCATTTATGGAAAGCTACACCAGGAAGTAGGTTAGCTGATAATGTGTAATAACATTTGGAAGCTGTGAAATTTGTTTTATTTTCAGTTTATTATGCTGGTTTGAATTGGAGGATTCATATCAAAAATCAATTTTTAAATTGAGTGAGAATAATGGAAACTGATTTTTTTTTTTATTTTCTGTTTGTCAAAAAAAATTACTTGAGTGAGGTTGTTATTCTATATCCAGTCTATTGATTAATCTATTACATCCAGCAGGAAGTGTTTCTTACATATAAGCCTATATATTAATGTGGTATGAAGATACCTGCTTACATGTACTAGTCCAATAAACAGTTTAAATTTAACAAGCTGACTTACAAGGTAACAGCCACAAGAAGACCCTACTCTGGTCCCATTATTCCGACTCCAAATTGATCAGTCTTTCTCTTACTCCTTACTGCTATATGCATGGCATCTGAGAGAAGCAGCAAATACCATTTGAAGTCTTGTTTTGTTTTACACAAAAGAGGTCAAATGGAGGTGTTTTCTAGTGTCAAAAATGGTTGTTTATATTAGCATAGACCAAGTGAAAAATTCACAAAAATATGACAATATTTACATATCAAATGCACAAATGAATAAGACATGTAGGATATAGTAACGATAAACTTGTGTTATATCCAGATCACTTAGTATACCCAAAAACCTCTTGCCAAAGAACATTTGCAACCTTAAAACAAATGTGGGAACAGGCCTTGGTCTTGAAATCTATTTACAAGTATAACATTTATGCAGTAATTTTTAATATTGCAATCAGCAAATGCTTTTGTTTGTACAACACCAAAGCCTTAAATAACAACTGCAACCATGATCCTTAGTCTACTGATATGGTTGAATTATTTTTAAATGCTTACATTTGCAAAAAAGGATGTCTAAAATTTTGTACAAATTGTAATATAACTTTAGGCACTGGCCATTCATCTCTTGTGCTTGTGTGCGACATGAGGGGGAATAATTAATTTTATTCCACTATATGTAAATATTGATAGCTAAACGAACATTTCATTGGTTGAGACTGTCCCATGTCATATTTAACAAAACATCATATTCCCCTCTGAAAATCATATTCCATTGTCATATTCCCCTTATTCGAATTTCTCAAAATTATACTAGAGTTATCCTTCTTTGAACAAAAAATAATAAATTGAAAAGTAGAGAGCTTCCGAATATTTTTTGTTTGTAAACAAAAATGGCCAAACGATTTCATGTGGCAGACGACGATGAAATTGAAGAATTGTTACAAAACAAAGATTCACTAAACACAAAAAAAAGTACTGCAGTTGCAGTTAAATGTTTCCGACAATTTCTTGAGGAGAGTGGGAGGGAAAACACAAAATTTGAGGAGTATGAACTTTCAGAACTCGACGTTGCATTGAAGAGTTTTTATGCTCGTGCTCGTAAATCTGATGGAAGTTTTTTTCAAGAAATCGGCTAATCAAAATGTCAAATATGGATTAAAAAGATACCTACACGAAAAAAGAAACATTGACATAAACAAGGACAATGAATTTACCAAGAGCAATTTGATATTCCAAGCAGTTAAGGTTGATATTTCTGAGGAGGATTTACAGAAACTTTACAGTGGTGATACCCCTGTTTTTGACGTCAATACTCCTTATGGTCTTCAGTTCAAAGTTTGGTTTGAGTTAATGCTTTTCCTGTGTAGAAGAGGTCAGGAAAATTTACGTACAATGACCAAAGATACATTTCGTGTGAAAAAAAGATGCAAGTGGTATGAAGTATGTTTACCAAAACAAGGATGAACTAGACAAATATCATAGGGCCAACACTGATCCATCTGACTCAGTTACAGAAGGAAGGATGTACGAGAAGAAAGGTAATTTTCCATCTTGCCATTTCTTATTATTTTTGTGCATATATATTATAAGACATTTGTAAGAAGATGTGGTATGTCCAATGAGACAACTCTCCACTCAGCGACCAAACAAAATAGAAGTTTACAACTATAGGTAACTGTACGACCTTCAACAATGTGCAGAACCCAAACTGCAGAATAATCCGTGCTTGGTAGATATATTATTTAGTAACAAAATGTATAAATTTATGAATAGAATAAAAAAACAAATTTACTTTATATATGGATTGGCATAAAATACATGAAAAATGCATTATTGCTGTAAAGAAAAATTACCATACGCGCACAAGAATATTAAAAATAAAAACATTAGAACAGATCTTTGACTGCGGTTTTTCATCACAAAGTCTATAAATTCAATTTAATCATGTCAATTATGATACTTCAAAATAAAGAAATTACAGAAAATTTATTTAAATACAGTTGGTTTTCCCGTTTGAATGGTTTTACACTAGTAATTTTTGGGGCCCTTTATAGCTTACTGTTCGGTGTGAGCCTAGGCTCCGTGTTGAAGACCGTACTTTGACCTATAATGGTTTACTTTTATAAATTTTGACTCGGATGGAGAGTTGTCTCATTGGCACTCATACCACATCTTCTTATATCTATGTATAACTGTCAAAAGATAATTAACATACAGAATCAGTAAAATTGCATAAATTTTGTTAGATGGTTTCAAATGAATTTGCATTCATTGTAGTTTTAATGTCTAATATGCTTTATTAAATTGCTTTCAGAGAGAAAAAAAAAACAAACAAATTCTAGTATTAAATATTTTTATTAAATTTTTCAGGTGATTTGAAATGTCCAGTAGCTTCTTTTGAAAATTATATTTCAAAATTGTGTCCAGATCTTGAAGCTTTACGGCAAAGACCAAAAGCATCCTTTGATGTGAGTGAATCTACATGGTATTGCAAATCTCCTCTTGGGAAAAACACTATGGCTGGTATGATGTCTGAAATATCTCATATTGCTTTATTGTCTATGACATATACCAACCATTCCATTAGAGCTACCAGCATCACAGTAATGGATGTAGGAGGGGTAACAGGTCGTCACATAATGAAGGTGTCTGGTCACAGAAGTGAAAATTCATTAAAATCCTACTCAAACCGTGTTAGTGATAAAAAAAGGAAATATCTGCTATTTTGAGCAAAGCAATCTCTACAAATAAACAGGAACATTCATCAGAAATTGAAAATGTAGTTGTTGAAAAAACTTCTGAAGTACTGCAGCCTCTTCCACCAGAGGAACTTTTAGAACTGTTTTCAAATGATATGGAACTGGAAGAAGTTAATGAAAATGTCTTGAGTGATTTGAATCTAATGCAGGGTTTGAACACTACTAATAAATCATGTGATATGAAAGACAATCGTACACAATCATTGCAAGAAAGATGCGTGAATGTCCAAATGAATAAAACCAATCAGGTTGAATGTTTTGGGTCAAGAGGATTTTTTTCCTTTGTTCCAAAATTTGAAAACTGTTCTGTTAATGTTACAGTGAACAATTATCAAGCCAACTAAGTGAAGCTTTTCTATGGAAAATTTCAAAAAACAATACCTTTTGACACTTTTATCACTTTTTTCAATTACTCATAAACATACATGCACATGTAGCAAAATCATTTAATACTCCAGTATTCACATACTTTATAACATGACAATCATACACATGTATTTGTTATAACTTTTTATTTTGTTTTGTTGTTATTGTTGAAATAAAAAGTTGCAGTTATCTTTTGTTGTTGTACTATTTTCATTGTTTTCATATTCCATTTCAGGAAGACAAATTAAATGTAGATAGTGGAATAAAACATTCATTTCCTTTGCCTTCAGGAAATATGAAGATTTGTTCACCCTCGAAAAGTCATATTTCCCTCAATCAAGGGAAATAAATGTATAATGTTCCTCATAATTTTCAAAACAAAATATTAAACAACCCTATATATTGTTTTCAGTAACATACAGGAACAGTATTATTTTACAATAATTAATGATGCCACCTTAAAATTAATCAGTAGAAACAAACAACACCTTATATTAATTCACTTTGAAAAAAAATTTTCCCTTCCCTTCTGAAAATTTTTCCCCCCTTCCCTATGTTCCCTTCTAAAACAAATATTTTTGTTTTCACTTCCCTTCTTTGACAATGTTTTTCAAAAAAAAAAATGAGAATGAAAACAATTTGTTACATAAAAAAATCATCTTGTCCTCTTTCAATTTTTTTTACTCTCTGTACAAAACAACTTTTAAAATTTGTGTATGCTGAACTAAAATAAAGACTTTTAAAAACCTCTGTTAGAGGAGATAAATCATGGAAAATAATTTATACTCGATTAAAATACGAATAAGATTGAAGCATATTGTCTCATCTTTCATAACCACTTTTCTGTTAAATAATAAAGCACTGTGATGTAACAACACGTGTTTTAATGAACCGCACTATTTATAAACTCAGATGTCAATTTTGTCAATATCCGGTTCTATTTTAAATATGAAAGTGGACTTTCGTTTTCTCGACCTTCATACTGCCAAGTTGCTTTTCAATGAAAAGAAATAACCACCTGTAGCACCACAGCCTACCACGAGTGCCTAAAACGACAGTAAAAAACTCTAATACATTCGGTAATGATCGGTAATGAAAGACGGCAGCGAGAAATAAAAAGTTACAGACGTGCACCTGCTGACGACAATCAAAGTCTCGATTTCAGGTTGTTTCTCAAATATCCTTCTCACAACTCCAAAATATACGTAAATACACTACTTTTGTACAAGTTCAACGACTTTCATGACCGCAGGTTAAGATTCTAAATGTTTCAACTCGAAATGAAACTCCTGACCGCGATTGTTTTTGATTCCGCCATTTTGTTTTTCACGAGTTTTTTTTCTCTCAACAATCTTTGAAAAACACATTTTTTGACAGCGTTTGTACGCCTGATACTAATATATCGAATGCATTTGGTGTTTATCATAATATTTATGGACCAACTTGGCCAAGAAACATGTCAAAACGTTATTTTTTCTGTTTGAACTCTGACCGTCTAAAAATAGAAATTTATGTATCCTTAAGGATACATTCGGCATCTACACCGATGTGCCAAAAGGATACATTCGGTATGAAAGGGTTAATGGGAGGGTCTGCGAAAAAAAATATACTTGAGTGAGGTTGTTACAGTTTTCACGCTTTACCACACACTCACCAGCCCAGGCTTCTAAAATTTCAGTTGGGCCTGTAAAACTATGGTCTTCAGGCCAATAGAATCTAACTATTTTTTGGTCTTCAGGCCAATAGAATCTAACTATTTTTTGGTCGTCAGGGCAATAGAATCTAACTATTTTTTGTATAGTTGGGTCTAAGGACTGTGGATTCAAGAGGTAATCATGAAGACTGTTGTTATACTATGTCCACTCTATTGATTAATCGATTGTTTGCCTGACATCCAGCAGCAAGTATCACTTACAAATAATATAAAAAAAAATGTGGTATGATTGCCAATGAGACAACTCTTCACAAGAGACCAAATGACACAGAAAGTAACAACTATAGGTCACCGTACTGCCTTCAACAATGAGCAAAGCCCATACCACATAGTCAGCTATAAAAGGCCCCAAATTGACAAATGTAAAACAATTCAAACGAGGTATAACCTAGCCCTTTGTGGTACGAAGAGATTACCTGCTTTGTACTAGTCCAATACGCTGTTAAAATTACAAGGTAACAGTCACAAGAAGACCCTACTCTGGACACATTTTTCTAAATCCAAATTGAATTTGATCAGTCTTTTCTCTTACTCAGTTACTGGAATATGCTTGGCTGTTGAGGAAAGCAGCAAATACCGTTTTAAGTCTTTCTTTTTTACACAAAAGAGTTTTTTTTTCAATCAAAAATGGCTGTTAATAATCATAAACCAAGGAAAAAATTCACAAAATATGGCAATATTTACATATCAAATGCATAAATGAACAAGACATCTAGGATATAATAGTGATATACATGTAATATGTCCAAAACACTCAGTAGACCCCAAAACCTCGTGTCAAAGAAAATGTGCACCCTCCAAAAAAAATGTGGGAACAGGCCTTGGTCTGGAAATCCATTTACATCCATAAGATGTATGCAGTAACTTTAAATTTGGCAAACAATTTTAAAATTGTTAAAACCAGTTTGAATACCACCTCAAACCCTTCAATAACAGCTGCAAACATGATCCTAGTCTACTGATATGGATAGATTTTTTTAAATATGCTTACATTTGCAAAATAGGATATCTTAAGTTTTATACAAAATGTAATATAACTTTAGGCACTGTCCTTTCATCTTTTGTGTTTGTGAGCAGCTAAATCGGGGTAAGATTCCTTCGTAATTTTTTCAAATAATAAAAGAACACTATTGTTTTCGGTATGAAAGGTTAATTAAACATTAAATAATATCTAATTCTAACGAGTTGACAGTTGTTAAACCTAAAGTACTTCCGTGAATCGTTGATCGAGGCAAGCTTGTACTGGCATGTGTACCTTTATGACTATCATCAGCTTTCTGGCGTCCACAGGCACTTGTCTCTGAAAAAAAATAACCATATGTATGTTAAATTATTATATTTTGAGTTATTCAGAGGGCATCAGGGCAGATTAGCATTGTACTAACTGATCTTACCCTCTTTCAATAAATTATTAATTATTATTATTATTATTATTATTATTATTATTATTATTATTATAGGCGGGGTTGCTCCTTCCTAAATTTTTCTCAAAGTCTCGTGACAAACGATACCGCAAATGCATGAAAATGAAAGAGGTAGAAAAAAAAAGATAACGATTTTGAGTTCATTAATATCATTGCTATTATTTACAACAAATTCCTTCCCGACTCTGAGTCAGCCATGACAAGAACAAGAATGTTTGCCATGCATTATAAAAATGAAAAATAAGTATATCAAACGTGTTCAAAGGGGGATTACTCGAACTTCTCTTTGTAAATTCAGATTTTTAACCGTATTCGTATCGTAGTTTGGCAATTGATGATATCAACAAAAATGGCAAAACACGGGGATAAATTGTCAGACGACACCAAAAAGGCCACCATAAGATTGATTGAAATTGATCATCGAGTAAATAGTGTAGCAAAACGTTTGGGTATAGGTAAATCCACAATTTCCAGGCTACGACAAAGTTATTTTTCATTTACCTGTATATATTATGAAAACCGGTTTTTTCGAAAGTGATTATTTTCTAAGGGTTAGATATTTCGCGGTGGTGTCTTGCCATGGCTTTGTTTGGACTTGTTTGTTTGCTTTTTGGCCTTGAATGTTTGTCCCTAATATTTTATTAACTATGTATTTACTTTCAGATATCACAGATCGAATTTATTCGTTCATAATGTGTTAATTTACGTTTTTTGATTGAGTTAAGCCTTCCAATTGATATTTTATCGTGTGTTTTTCTATGTTGTGATGTTATACTATTGTTTCAGAAAAAGGGAGAAGGTTTGGTACTATTAAAACGTTTAATCCCGCTGCAAATGTTTGCACCTGTCCTAAGTCAGGAATCTGATGTACAGTAGTTGTCGTTTGTTTATGTAATTTATACGTGTTTCTCGTTTCTCGTTTTTTATATAGACTAGACCGTTGGTTTTCCCGTTTGAATGGTTTTACACTAGTAATTTTGGGGCCCTTTATAGCTTGTTGTTCGGTGTGAGCCAAGGCTCCGTGTTGAAGGCCGTACATTGACCTATAATGGTTTACTTTTATAAATTGTTATTTGGATGGAGAGTTGTTTTATTGGCACTCACACCACATCTTCCTATATCTATTTTGAGGCGTTGGCGGATGCGTGGAAATACAGAAAATGTGCATCGAAGCGGAAGGAGAAAACACTCTGTCACGGATTGTGAAAACGTCTCGTCATTCTATCTTAAATATATAACAAGTGAATTAAACACTCATACACCTGCAAATAGTCATTCTATCTTAAAATATATATAACAAATGAATTTATCACTCATACACCTGCAAATAAGTATTCAGACAAACTGTCCAACGAAAACTACATACATTAAGATACTCCAAACGATTTATACGGACGAAAATTGGAATTAGGGTTGTATATCAAAAGAAAAGAGTTGCTTATAGCAGGAGTAAACTTCATTGGACTGTTAACAATCAGTGGAAAAAAGTTATCTTTACAGATGAGATGATGATAGTGATTAAGCCTGACGGTATACTTAAAGTTTGGAGGAAGTCAATTGAAATTTGGAGACCGGAATGTTTAGGACTCATTTATGGAACTACGCTGTATATAGGTTGTGCTCGGAAATGGGGGAGGGGTGGGGACTTCCTATATACAAGGTAATAGGACGTGCCGCTGGAACAAGTCACCTTTTCAAGCTGGAAAATATGTGAATAGGTCGGGAAAACTATCAGAAATATATGACAAGGTCAATTAAGTTCCCATAACTTCTTAGTCTGTCATCTTTCTTGGTGTTCCCGGCTGTGTTTTTATCAACCAATTTTCTCTCTTTTGATATTCCAATCTTGCATTACGTCAGTACCACATGAAACCCAAACAATATGGGAAAAGGTTACATTTTTACCTACGCAATATATGAAAGGTATACATTTTAAAAATCTAAATTATATAAAAAGGATGGGGTAACAGAACCCCAGCGGCACCCCCTATCAATTAAGTATTGAAGTCCCCTCCCCCTTCCCCGAGAGGTTGTGGGTCCCCCAAACTTTAAAGAAGGCATTATAGCTCTACTTTACTTTAAGCCATTATAAGGGACTACATTGGAAGATTTAAAAATTTACCTTTTTACTATAAAATCTGGAATTACGATCGTATAACGTCACAGTACCCAAATTGCACCTATTTAGCAAAAAAAAAAAAGCAGCGGAAATCTTACAAGTTTTCTTAGAGACTAAAGAATTGTTATTTTTTTTACGATTTGACATTATGCACGTCTTTCAACAAAGGTAAATATATTTAAATATACATAAAACGTCCACAGTATAAATCAACAGATGGAGTATTCATCCACAGAAAAATCATCTTTTAAAAACGAGCAAATTAAATATGTTATAAGCATCAATTTCTTAAAAAATTAATAGTAAGCGTGGAGTTATGTCAAATTGTTCTAAATATTTGAAGAAATAGAACAAAACATCTGTTATTCGATTTTTGATGATGTGAATATGAGCATGGATAAAATTTGGGTACTCCTCATTACAGAATAAACGATCGTTTGGAGGTCGGTTCAAACCCATTTTCCATGATTCATCATTCAATATGGATTCAAAATCAAACTGGTGGAACTATATAGCAAATAAGGATACATCTACAAAATAAACAAAGAACGGAAACTTTTGTCTGGATCATGAATAAACGTAGGTGAAAAAACTGTCAAAATATGTGCAATTTGGGTACCCTCACGTTACATTGAATAAACTGCTATAAATATGTTACTAAACAATTTTATTAAAAGAATCCATATCTTTTTATATGAAAAAGTAAAAAAATATCCTTTTATGGACACAATTTTATTAAAAGAATCCATATCTTTTTATATGAAAAAGTAAAAAATATCCTTTTATGGACAGAGTCCTCTAACGTAAGATCTAGGAATGTCGAGTCCCCTAACGTAAAAACAGTGCACAATTAAGTTAAATTTAGTTATAATATATTATTACTAACCTCCATTTAGAACTGTTACAAATACGACAAAAATTGCCCCAAACTTCAGCATCGTGAGTCTTGTTTTATCACTGCAAGATTATAAAGAACTGTACCTTAAAAATTCAAAACATTTTGTCCAAGATGGATATTTTTACATTTTCATGGAGTATGTGTGACAGCGTTACAGTATTTAGAATGTTTGTATTTCCTACCGGGGAAAATAGCGGTGCACTTCAATCCGTTTGTGGTAGAAATAAGCCGCGAATATAAAAATAAGAAATGTGGTGTTATTGACAATGAGACAACTCTCCACAAGAGACCAAATTACACAGAAATTAACAACTATAGGTCATCGTACAGCCTTAAACAATGAGCAAAGCCAATACCGCATAGTACATGACACATGGAGTAAGGGAGATAATACAAATCAATACATGTAACAATAAATACAATACACTGGCGCAGCTATAAAAGTCCTCGAAATGACAAATGTAAACAAATTCAAACAATAAAACTTAACAGCCTAAATTATGTACAAAATAATGAACGAAAAACAAATATGTTACTCAGCAACAAACGACAACCACTGAATTACAGGCTCCTGACTTGGGACAGGCACATACTGTGGCGGGATAAACTAGTTTGAAGGCGACAACACTCCCTAAACCTGGGACGTCACAGTGATGTAACAGTACAAGATAAGAACAAACCATCCAAATAGTTGAAAAAGGCTTAACTCGTCAGATGGATATAAATAGAAATACATCTACCAAAAACACAGAAAGGACTTGGCAGGGTACTTACACATCCCAACATCAAAAAGACACTAAGTACAGATCTGAGAGTACTCGCAGTTACTGACAGCTAGTTCAAAACCAATAACAACAAATATTAAAAAAAATCATGCATCTAAGACTAAAATATCAATCAGTACACATCCCACATCCAATGGACTTAGTGTAAAGACGTCATTTACAACAGTCAGAGAAAAGTATGACCTTGTGCAATGCCAAAATACAGGTATCGACAGATTGTAGATTATAAAAATAATTGTTTGATTTTAATTTACTGATAACAAAATCAATACTACTACCAATAAAAACAATATTCAAAGATCTAATTACAGTGTTTGATTGGTAACCTTTTAGAATAAGTTTATTTAACACTTTCACTCCTGAATTTATTTTTTTCGCAGAATTCCCTGGCCGAACTTTTTTATTTGCACGAGCCGTTTGCCTGCTCGGAATTAATCTAAGATGTGCTACAGCAAAAACGACCTCGTAGTTTTGTTCATTGAAATCTCATGAACCGTAGCGAATTATGCAGTCAAACTTTGATAAAATGTAGATAATTAACACAGGTTGAGCGTCCATAACCTGTTCATAGAGTAATAAGTAGTTTACCTTTATAACGTGTGTCAATAACGTAGGCCTGATTGAGTCGGAAGATATTTTTGGCATTGCGTACCGTATATCGCTTTGACTTACATTCGGCAATATTTTTTAAGCAAACGAGTGTTTCAAAATGCTAATTCAATGAGCCACTAAATCATTTTGTTTCAAAAACCGTTTCCGTTTTTGATTTCTTGACAAAAATACTTGTAAATCTAGACTGTGGTTCACGTAGATTTTGGCCGCAATTTATTTACGGGTTGGAAAGAAGAGTGATAACTCGAGCTCGATAACGGACAATACTGACAACCCTTAATACGAAAGGGGGAAACAGAAGATCTAGTAAAAAGAAGGTAAATCAAGAGAAAAAAAGGGACTAGAACAGCACAGAATGACAATGGACACTACAACACCGAAATATAATACCCGGACCCGTAAAACGAAAGGGGGAAACAAGGATAAGGTCTCAGCAGTTGTAATGAGCAGGTGTATCAACTCCAAGGAACTGAGACAAAATTATCCCGCATGAGAAGAATAATCGGAAAACCATGAATATCATGGAGAACTGAAGTTGGTCTTTTAGAGAAAATTTACCCATACGCTTATGACAGACGCATTGTCGGAATAATGAGCTGTTGGAATAATGGGATGTCGGAATAATGAGCTGTCGGGATAATGGGCTGTCGGAATAATGGGATGTCACCTAAAATTTAGTGAAATTTGCTATGCATATTTTTCCGTTCATACAGAATCCAAGGTGTCAATCTAAAGTTAGGAGAGATGCTTTAGAAGCTCCATCTTATAATAATAAGAGTAGTAATCTGTTTTGATTGTATTGATTGACATGGAAAATAGAGGAACAATAGGAATTTGTACAACAATGATGAGTCCATTGAAAATTGAATGTTGGTTTCACATAAAACACGAACATTTCCTTAAGGATTATGTTCCCTTTTGTTGTTTCAATGCTAAACATGAAGAAATCATATAAAAAATCCACAGTGTTATGATATTGTAACTATTATATTTCTTTAGTTGGCCTAATTTGTTTTATGTGGCCTATTATATATTTTACATTGTGTACAAAATAATACACATTGTGTTACAACTATGCAGTTTAGAAATCACTGCAACAATCATTGATACTCAGGCCCAAAAAAAAGTTTGTGTTTCCGGTAACCCGACCGACCCTGTTTTTAGCCCCGACCCTAATTTTTATTGGATCTTCAAAAAAAAAAAAAATTGGTATCAACCGACCCTGTTTTTGACACAGTCTTCTGTTAATCGACATATTTATTTATCTAACTTGCTTCTTCTGGCACAGAAAGCCAGTAAAACGTTTTATTTATGTCAAAAGGTATTCCAAATAGGTTAAAATCAAAGAAATTTGCACAGCAGGTGCTTCAAAAACATTGCAAATGGCCGCACTTCCGGTATTTGAAACTAATTACGGACCCGCACTTGGAAAACCATGATAATTTTCCGGATTTCGTTTACAATGTCAAAAAAAAAAAAATCCGACCTACTGACCCTATTTTTCAAAATGATGTTACCGGAAACACAGATTTTTTTTTAGGCCTCATGGAATGATTAGAATTTTCTATTTCACTTACATAACGTTTCCAGAATGATCATAACAAAAAATGCGTAATTTAAACATCTACCGTTATGTAGAACTTTCCTTAACAAGTATTTAAATGCAGACCCTAAAGTTAGACACAGATATAGAGATAGACATAGACATCGATAGACATTAATATTCTCTGCAGTTGGATTGACACTTTTATTTACAAACTACAACATACTAGATTGTGACCTATTGGACGTAATATTCTGCGTGGATTCCCGAGAAGATTTCCGGATAAAGAAAAGACAAAAGATCAGACATATATTTTGACAGTTAAGTTAACATTTCTTTTTGTGTAATACTTCTTGTAAACTTGTGTATAATAAATCTTGTTAAATTTTATTATTGATTTGTGTCTTTTGTTGGCTACAATTAAAAGGCGATTTTCTGGCGTAACAACAGCCTATCCCCTTGTGCAATATTTGACAATTCGGTGCTTGATAGATAGAGGATTATAGAATGCAGTGCTAGCAATCATTTCCTTAACCCTTTCACGTTCCGTCAAATTGGACCTAAACTTATGGAAAAGACACTATCCAAATTCAATCGAATATAGCATTCGCACCAAAGCCCACACAAACGTCACTTTGGATCCATATGAAAGATACTAACTGATTGAATATTTCAGAAAATTTAATATTTCAGAAAAGTTGTCTTTTTAAATCACGTGGTATCCTTCCAAAAGTCACGTGAATTGCTGGAAAAAAGTTAAAAAACAAAATTCTTGCGGAAAAAAGTCTTGTGGAGACATTTTTATGCGCTAATAGGGTATAGTTTTGTTGTCAAAGCAATGACCCAAGTCTGATAGAAACAGAAAAGTTGCCATACTGATATAGACAGAGGAAATAAATGCTATATGCCTCGCAATGTTGATGCCCACAATAACGGATTTCAGCAGTTATTTTCGTCTAATTCTAATCCCTGACAAAAATTTCTGGCTAAATCATGTTCATTCAAGCAACAAACAAAATTTAGCCTTTAAAAGTAAAGATTTAATTAATTACCAATAATAACTTGGTGTTGTGGCTCATACTGGACTGTAGCAATGGAAAAATGAGGGGTGCAATTATTTAAAAACAAACAAACATCGTTTTTAATTTGAGTTTTGCATATATTAAGGACTCTCTTTTTGAAATTTGATATAGGAAATTAATTTTCACCTCCGGCTATGAGATTCGAACATGCTATCTTCCAGCTGTGAGTTGGTACAGCTTTCCACTGCACCACTGGATTACCAGGTCAAAGGTCGAAATTTTAGTAATTAACTCTACCATTAACGAAGTGAGAGAAAAAGAAAATCCAGCCTGTTTTCGTTTAGAAATTAAGTGTCGAGATAACATATAATCGTTTTCCAATTCCAGCAACCATTTAACTTCAAAGAGGGGTTATGGTTTTTTGTCTTAGAATTTTTTTTTTTCGCTCAAAGCGCGAAAATTTATCTTTTAGTTTTTCGACGCGATCAATCAAATTATTTTTTTTTCTTCAAAATTTAACACTATAAGGTATGTGCTTGACCACATTTTTTTTTCTTCATCAAATTGGGGATCAGAATATTTTTTAGGAAAACCATACCCCCTCCCTTTGAACTTAAATGGTCGTTTCCTAATACAAATGTTAAAGAGATGATAAAACCCTTGCACAGAGGAACAAAATTAAACTTGATAAGCAATACATGAATATTCTGAGGTGCACATGTCTGTCGGACTAGGTTCGTTTAATCTTGAATATCATTTACGAGGGTGTGGATGGGGGTTTACAGAATAGAGAATAATGGGCAAAAAATATAAAGAATAGATAAAAATGGACAAAAAAAAATAAAGAAAAGAGAATAACGAGGTGCTAAAATATAAAGAAAAGAGAATAATGGGCAAAAAGTATAAAGAATAGAGAAAATGGCCTAAAAAACAAAGAATACAGAAATAAAGGACCCCACCCCCAATCTAGATCCTCATTTACAAGGATCATTGATTTGTTAATTTTATATAATTCTTGTTGTATTATTGTGGATTCATTGTTTTAGACACAATATTTAAATGTTCCTCTAAGTTGATGTTTTCTATACGCTTATACATGTTATATATAGATGCAAACTTCAGCAAAAACAAGAATGAAAAACCAAAGTCAATACACTTCATCTATCCACGAACTGAAAAAATGGTACCATGAGAAATAAATGAATCCACAGTAACCATGGTAACCTCTTTCTTCTTGACTTCCAGCCTGTATTTATTTTGTGGCCACATACATGTATGTAAAACTGGGCTTACCCCATTTTTTGTCTGTACTCCTATTATAGCTTACTTATGATGCAGTATGGGTTTGCTCATTGTTGAAGGCTGTTCTGTGTACTTAATAATTTCAAACATCTATGTCAGTTGGGTCTCTTTTGGAGAGTTGTCTCATTGGCAATCAAAGCACATCTTCTTATTTTTATATTGAATGTCCAATTTCAAATTTTGAAGTTCTTAGGCCTCATTCATTCTGTGTCAGAAACCTATGTTGTATCAAATATTTAATCACAATCCAAATTCAGAGCTGAATCAAGCTTGAAAATGGTGTCCCAGCAAAAGATTAAAATAGCCTTTCAAATCGTCATAATTATTTGGACTACATAAGGACATAAGACAGTAAGAGCTACGGTGCCGCAGCTAGGAAAACTCCGCAGCTCTATGGTCCGCAAATTGTCAAAAAATTATCATAAGGACCTAAGAGGTACGGTTCCTTCTTCTTTCGTAGGTCCCTCATGTCCAGGAGCACTCGGATAAGACCGATAAATTACATTAAAAGTATCTGTACAATTTATGTCAGACTCTTTTTAATCGGTTCCGCAGATAATTGAGGGGATGACCAAAAAAGATGATAGTTGTAAATCCAATTTTCATTTTTATTTTCTTCTTGATTTTTGTGATTTTAAAACTCCTTTTCATTGATTTTGTTGGGTTTTTTTATTTTTGACTTGTCATATCAGGGGAGATAACCACTTGCACAAAATCGGCAAAAAAAAAACCCGCTTCGTGTTGAAAATAACTGTCATAACTTGACGTTTGCGTATCCAAAACTGTCTGGATATTTGTCTTATTAAATTGTAAATCAGATCATCATTTTAAGTTTCCTCGAAAATATTTATCCTCGTCTCATGGGTTTTCGTGCTATTAGTATTAAGAATGCATTGTGACGTCACAATTTCCGTTGAAAAAGCATGCATAGCACGAATTCATATGACGTACGAAAACATATGATCTGACCATAGATTTTTCGATCAGGAGAGACCTGACAGTGACAGGCAAACTTCAGGGCTCTCGGTCATAAAACTTTACTCAGTACTCGGAGTACAAAATTTGTGCTCGAAACACCAAATCCATGATTTTGATTGGTTGATATCTGAGTCTGAGTAAAAAAATCGTGCTCGAAAGTTTTATGACCGCAAGGCCAGGTTTGAAGATAAAATTAAGAAAGAAGGAATTTTAGTTGATGTGTATATTTTGACGAGTGAAAACAATATATACTCATGACTAGTTTGATCAGTACGTTTTTATCATGACATATTATTTAAAAAAAAGGTTTGTCTCTTCCGTAGTTTTACAGAATTTTCAATGTCACGTGACTCTACTGTTGATGATAGACTTGGGGTCAAACCGTGACCTGCTATTCAACTGTGTAGGTGAAGAATAATAATCGTTTTAGCTATAGCGAGTAGTCTTACAAAACTTACTTTAAAGACATTTCAACTGGAGTGTGTCTTCAATCTTTGTCTTGATGACATAGGATAATCTTTGTTCTTCTTCAATACATGTAAAGCGACGTCACACTTAGCAGTGCTAAAAGGTTATTCCCCTGACGTCACAAGAATGTATAACTTTGTTTACTCACATCACCAGTTCTCCACGGGGGGGTCTCAACCTACGTCCGGCTGGGATTTGCAAAAACACTCCTATTTTATATATTGAACAGTTTTACAGACATCTTAACAAAAGATGAACATGTATGACCCATTGACATATAAATTTCTACCCATTGATATATTATCTCCGTGAAATTTCAAACCATTTTAATAGGGAGCAACCATTTAACTTCAAAGGGGTATGGTTTTTTTCAGTTTTTCAACGCTATCAATCAAATTATTTTTTTTTTCAATATTTAACACTATAGGGTATGGGGAAAATCTGGATTCAGAATATTTTTTTTGTCATCTGCTTGACCAGAATATTTTTTTTCATCAAATTGGGAATCAGAATATTTTTTTAGAAAAAAAAAAACCATGGAGTGGGTGGCGCATTTTCGCCTTGGACACATTTTCGCCGTTTTGCTATTTCTTCTGTAAAATTTTTGTGCCTTTACCCAATACTTGCTAAAAAGATGGTAAAGGCTGTTTGTAATGTTCGAACTGTTGATATTCCTCTTTACCCCATTTCCAAGGTTATTCGCACATATAAAGAAATACGCAGGTGTTTTTAAACGATTTTGGCAATAATGTAAGATTTATATGGCAATCATGCGCAGTCTTAACGTAAATATTTGTGAGAAAAATCGTATAGGAATGATCTCTCAAGCTAATTCTAGTCCGAGATTACTCTGACGTCCAACGGCTGTTTTGCCACACAAACTGGGGCCGTGGGACGTCAGAGCTCGTCCCATATCAAAAGTGGATATTTGCCCGTCCAAAATAGATGCGCTGCTTTGTCGCTTCTGGTGCCAACGGACGGCCTTGGAATTATATAAATCGGGTATCAATTTGTTCATTTTCATTTATCTCTTCATTTATGTAAGTTTCACCTACCTGTCACCCTTTATTTTCCTCATTTTTAGACATTTTCACAGTGACCCACCGATTCTGGCATTTTAACTTTCATTTTGAAAGATTGTCATGTGATCACGAGAAAAAGTAAGGCACAATGGACTATGGGAAATGATGTATGCATATGACCCTAGGTCAGTATGAATATATAATCTAACACCTCGCTCATTTACGATGCAAGCAACGTAAATATCCGAGAGCTTCCGAATGTTATCGTGGTTGGCACTAAATGCTTAATACCGATCTCCTGCAAAGGAGGTGAAAAATCGTGGTTGGCTACTAAATGTTAAATATCGATCTCCTATAAAGGAGGTGTAAAAAGTATAAATATTTGCATATTTGAGTCTCGAGGTCGCGAAATCTCTCGTAACTTGACGTCTATTTGAAAATAAAAGTAAAAACGTCTGAATCGATGGGTCACTGTGAAAACTGTCTAAATATGAGAAAATAAAGGACGGCAGGTAGGTGAAACTTACATAAATGAAGAGATAAATGAAAAATGAACAAATTGATACCCGATTTATATAATTCCAATGCCGTCCGTTGGCACCAGAAGCGACGAAGCAGCGCGTCTATTTTGGACGGGCAAATATCCACTTTTGATATGGGACGAGCTCTGACATCCCACGGCCCCAGCTTGTCTGGCAAAACAGCCGTTGGACGTCAGAGTAATCTCGGACAAGCTCGAGGGCTGATATCATGA
Source organism: Mytilus coruscus (assembly GCA_017311375.1). NCBI lineage: Eukaryota > Metazoa > Mollusca > Bivalvia > Mytilida > Mytilidae > Mytilus > Mytilus coruscus. The sequence goes on along the minus strand of JAASAO010001550.1, from coordinate 15,868 downwards.
ACGAGGGCCGATAAAGGGTCTGATATGATAAATGACATGTAATTATCTTTTTCATATACTTCAACAGAAGAAATACGGACAAGAACTATTAATTAAAATTTTGTCTTTCCATGAATTTTTAGATAATATTTACAGACAACCAAATACAAATTTCTTAACTTTAATTGTTTTTATTGATATTACAAGCATTTTATTTATCTTGTCACAATAATTATCATGTTCTTAGTATGAAATTTGCTCCTCAACCATTTTGTGAAAAGTCTTAATCACTTGCGGTTTTCCGCACTGTGTTGTCGTTGTCGAACAAATTTCCGGAAATGCACGAAATTGCATGTGATAAACGTCACGGAAATTAACGGAAAGGCATGTGATAACATTCCGGAAGCAGTCAATAAAGGTTCCTTTATCAGCCCGCTGAGGAAATTCTTAGGAATCTGATCAATAAACCTAGTAATCCTTTCATAGCCGTTTAATATTTTTAAATGTTATTGAACTGTAAAATTTTAGTAATATTTTATACAAGTATATGATAAACCAGGATAATGAGGATGGTCATATCATATATTGCGGCGAAAATGTGTCCCCATGGTACACGAACAACTTGATTTCCTCTTGAGTTGCGTTTGTTTTTAGAACATTTAACCAATGTTTTGAAGATGATTCCTTTATCAAACATTTTTTTCATATACTTAAATTTCTGAAACCTACATAAAAAGTTCCAAATATTCGAATGTAGGTCGGATGTAAGTGGGAATGTACGAATTATGCGGCGAATATGGGTCACTTAGTCCTATAATATAAGACTTCGGAGTTTCATATCATTTACATTCAACGTTTTTTATCGGATATTTTTTTTTACTATCAATGTTGAAACCCGAAGTCTTATCGATAGATGCTATTTTCTCGTAGCAAATTTTAAAATTAATAACACACTCCAAAAGCTAATAGGAACAACATTAAAATATATGAAAAGTATCTCTTACCTTCTTTAAATTGCCAAATTATGTTCCTAACTCATCCTTTTTTTTCGAAGCTGACAAACATTTTTCATCTCGCCATTTTATTTCAAAACATGTGCCGATTCTATATTTTTAAGAATGCGTGAAGAAAACGAATTTGACGGTAATATTAAAAGAAGACTTTGTGCAAGAAAGGATGATTTATTGTTGGTAGCTTAGCTTAACGCAAGTGGCAAATAGTTCATGCATGTTGAGAACGAGAAAAGATAACCAATACATACAATGGGTATGTTCTGTAATAATAGTCAACTGGGATGCATGTTCGGGAAATTTCATATAAGGCACAAAATGTTGCCATATCTAGGAAATTTGGACTGACACTGGAAAATGAGAGTACATTGAATAGGGACCGAAATTTTGCCTTGCAACAGGCCACATGCGGACCCCTCAATGAGGTTGTTGTCCGGGGTTGTTGTAGAGGTTCTATAAGCGTGGTATTCTCTCTCCACAAGGCATCAACGTCCCATTCTATTCAGACGGGGCTGCGTATGTATACATCCCGTACAGCTAAACGGACAACCCCTTTGGCAAGTTTTCAACTGGAATGTAGGACAGAAAGTCACAGGACAAAAAAATCACAGACAAAAAGTCACGGACAAAAAGTCACTATTCAGTTCTGAGATTATTTTTCTTTAAATAATAAAACACTTATCATTTTTGTGTTTTTCTTGAACTATTATATATAAAGCAACTCTGTAATTTAAATGTATTCAATAAATATTGATAATAAGGATTGGCTCGCTCATCCAAGTTGTATGAACTTGTATATTGAGAAACTTGCATCGTCTCGCCCGCTTTTACAACTTTAAATTAATTTGTGATGATGCTTAACAACTTAGACCAGAGAACACCTGGTGAATGACTATTGGCTAGCTCACCACTGTTGTAATAACTCGTATGTGGAAAGGAATTTATCAGCTTGTCACGGTCCACTCTCACAATTATTTTTTTGTTGAACTTAACAACTCCTAGAGTATTTACTTGTAACTTAGATATAGAAAATGGAAAAATCGGTTTTATTATACTAAACAATATTGTCATAAACATATGCACATTCATGGATCTACAATCTGTCGATATTTGTATCTTGGCATTGCACAAGGTCATGTTTTCTCTGACTGTTTATGACCTCTTTACACTAGATCCATTGGATGTTGGATGTGTACTGATTGATAATTTAGTCTTAGATGCATGATTTTTCATACGCCCGTTTACGGGACGTATTATGGTATACCGTTGTCCGTCTGTCCGTCCGTCTATCCGTCCGTCCATCACACTTCAGTTTCAGTTTAGAAATGTTTTGGCCAAATGATTCTATTATTGGTTTGTAAGCTTCATATTATGTTACAGGTCAATTTTGTGATTTATGCTGGTGGAATAACATCTCAGACGGTGTGTGCCCTAAGAAATTCAGAATTTTCTTACAATTGTTAAGGGCCATATCTATCATGCCTTACCATAAGCCAGGTTGGCCCGGCTATTGCAATCCCATGAAGTTCATCATCTGTTTACTTTCAAAATGGATTATCAGATGATGAACTCGAAACAAAGTCCGACCAAACGCAATTATCTTTTCAAGTATCTACTTGTATGAAACATTTTAAAAATCAACATACCCCTTTTTTCCAAACTCTCTAACCCCAATGTTACATCATATATTACATTTATTGAACCATTTGAAGAAGAAAAACCAGACAAGACTGTGAGTGAAGCAAAGAGTAAAGTCATATTCCAATTTGAAAATAAACACTCTCTATTTAAGTATTTTTTACATAAATTTCTATTTATGCAGTTTTTGAGTGGATGTTGCTATGGATAATATGTGTTTCCATGGTAACAATTGAAGTCAACAACACTTAACGATAGTAATTTAAAGTTTGCGTTAGCTTTTATTTATTTTCTTATCGGTTATGAAACAATTTAGGACATTTAAGCTCTTAAACTGCAATATTCTGCAAATAAAAACTCCGTTTCCAAGGAAAAAATCGGTTGCTATGGTGATAAAACTAAAGAAAATCCCACGCATTTTTCTATTTAATTTGATAAAGTAGTATCCAAACTTCATAACTACAGTGCTAACTATTCTGTACACATTTGCACTTTTCTGAAAACACCAGAGAAAATTTGATAATTTCGCAAAAATCCCAATTTCAGAAAAGTTGAAAATATGCATTTTTTGGCAAAATTTTTCAAAAAATTTACAAATTTGGTTGACATGCAATCTTCACTAAAATGAAGCTTAAACCAAGTTGTATCAATGTTACATATGAACATTAATGAAAAATGCACGATTCTATTCATAATCAGACTCTGAATTGTGGTGATTTAGCTGATTTTGAAAGATTTTACTACGCTTAACAACCAAAAAATAGAGTGTTCGTTACCATGGCAACCACTCATATTTTCCCACTCAAAGTTATTTTTGAGCAGTATTCATTTACTGCTTCTACCAGGCCCATTTTAGATAAAATCTGAAAACTTCATATATCGCACTCTGCCTGGTTCTTACAAAGAGCTGTACTTAAACTTTTATATAGGGAGTGTGGCACGCATGGTCATGGATTTTCTTCAAACTTCACACACTTACTAGTCTTGATGAAACAAACAAAAAATGGCAAAATTTTGGTTGCTAAGCATATCGGTTGCCATAGCAACCGATGACCAGTTTTACCTCTTCTGGATATCTATGATTTAAGCTGAAAATGGCTATTTTCAACATAATTTTTCATAATAAATGATTAAAAGAAAGAATATTTTTTTATGATTTTATTAAATATATGCATTTTATTAATGTAATTTAATAACTTATATTTTCATATTCATTGTCAATCATAATCACATATACCCTCTTTTATGTGGTTTGCATTAATTAAAAAATATCCTTTTGAGGTCATTTTTGAATGCTCACCATAATTTTTTGCGGACACCTGAGTTTAAGTCAACCATCAATTCATAAATACCATAGTCTTATCTTATCAATGATGCGAAAAAGTAATGGGGAAGTATGTCTCATTTTTTTGTTACCATGGATACAAAATGCTTAATTTTCATTTTTTCAGAAAAAAATTTTGAAAATTTTGAAAAAAATGTTTTAAAACCTAATTCTGCAGTCAAAAAAAAAAATAAATATACAATTTGTAGAAATGATTGTAATCATCAAAATTTGAAACATATTCATACATAACGGTATTATAGTTTTAACTGTGTTTTTATGGAAACAATTTCATGATGATACACAAGTTTAAAACAATTTTAAAAAGTTTCAGTTAGTTTCTTAAATGTGCACAAAAGAAATGATCGATTAGTTGTGGTTTGCTTTATGTCCAGTGTCAAACATCTCATGCATATTTCAGAAGAGAACAAAACCAATAAATTTAATAGGAACATTGTAGGTCCTGTGCTAGTCTACTGACCAAAAATTTATTAAAGTCAATAATTTGAAACAATTCAACACAATAAAAAATAGAACCAAAAGAGTCAGACGTTGATCCTCTAAATAAATGATAATTGACCATCTAACCTTTCTATAAAGGAAAAAATACCTTTATTATGAACTGTTTATTTTCTTATTCATTCTTAAACTCAATGTTGAAATGGCAAAGCATGTATACATGTAGCTATACGTTTTGAATGATATTGTATTATTTTATTGGATGATGAGTATCTACATGAATATAATTTTTATAAAAGTTATAAAAAATCAAAAAAATCAAAAAGGTCCTTCAATAGGTGTAAGCTGGGATGAAGGCAGACAATTTGAAATATCACTAGAAATCGGGATCAATTGGACAAGGACAGAAATTTCAATAGATCAACTAGGGAGCCGCTAAAAACAAAGGGCGTAACAAGCAAGGGCGGGTACGGTCAGTTGTCGACCCGATGGTTCCTGCTATTCATCCGACACATTTCTTGTTTGACATTCTGGCCGGGAGGAATTTTCGAGATTTTCCAAAAGTTCCGTTTCCTAAGAGGACCCACGGAAAATCGGTCAGCGGGTGACTGCTGGTCTTACAACGAGCAGCAGGGGAATATATACCATCTAGACAATTGTCATATCAGGGTACCACTGACTGCCTTAAGAGATGCCTGCTACATTCATGCTTCAGTGATTGCATATGTAATCAACCAAATGTGTCCAATGAAAGGAGGGCGGGCCCTCATGGCCCCTGGATCCGCCTTTGGTAGCACTATATTTACATTAGTAAAGGCATTGATTATTGAAATTTGAGAAAATAACAGTAATCTTAATGGATTTTAGCAGCAAATTAAAAATATTGACAATATGATAACTCTTTACACAGGGTAATTTTAAAAGAATTATATGCATGTACATATACTTTGATTTCTACTGAAAGCCCATTACAGAAAGATGTTTCTCAAAATTAGTATATAATTGTCTTTCTTTAAACAAAAAAAAAATTAGATTTTACTTTGAAGCAGAAGTCTATGTTTATAACATATTATACATGTGACTTTTTGTCCGCGACTTTTGTCTGTGACTTTCTGTCCTACATTCTGACCGTTATCATGACCAGGAAAAATGACTTTATACCTATTTAAATGTAATAGGCTTTGCATCAAATTTATAGAAACACTTAGATTAAACCATTAATTTTATCAAATAAGAAAATATAAAATGCTTTACAAACTTTCGGGAACATTTAAAACTAGTTAAGACAAGGCTCTGGTAACCCTCAAGTTAAGTCCGCGAATATGTGTACTTATATTTTATGAAAATATTTTAAACTACAAAGATATCGTGCATGTAGGGGCTCGGGCATACCTCAAGTAGTCTGCGAAATGTGTATTTGTTTTTATGAAAATATTAAAAACTGCCAAGATATCCTGCACAAGGCTCGCGCATGCCTTAAGTAGTACGTGGAAATAACTATTTACTGTTAGAAAATATTAAAAACAAACTATATTGGATTTATCAACTTACATGTATGTATGGCCTACTTCAAACACTCCTTTTGAGTTACTTTATATTTAAATTACAAGTACTAATATCCACTGTATCATATAGAAATGATTAAAATCCATTACCGTGATTTATAAATTCTAAAGGGAGCAGCAGGAAGATGCCGTCATTATTTTATCTAAACCTTAAAAATCGATGAAATTAAACGCAGAAGTGAGTCCGGTGATTAAGACCGATTTGCTGCTAACAAGCAGTTTGACAGTTGTATTGAATTTTATGATTTATAAAGTTTCGTATTTTTCTAATTAACAAGTCGTTTATCATTTTATTGATGAACTACATTTTTAACGGATTCAAAACAAAGGCTAGTATCTGTATCTCTGGTTTTTTCGCTAGCGGAAGAATTTTACCATACTGGCCTACCGATACAAAAGATAAGAAATAAACCCTATATTTGAATGAACTCCAAAGTAGTCTTAAGACTTAATTTAGGCGAGAATCATTGTGATGTCTCCACCAAAAAAAAAAGTCAACAAAAGTTTTCAAAAACTCTGTGTCTGTACTACGGGAAACTAAGAGAAAGTTTAAGAATATTAATTACCTTTCAAATCAAACAATAAAACAATTGTTTTTTTTATCAATTATTGCATTGTCCTACAGTGAAATTGAGAATGGAAATGGGGAATATGTCAAAGAGACAACAACCCGACCAAAGAGCAGACAACAGCCGAAGGCCACCAATGGGTCTTCAATGCAGCGAGAAAATCCCGCACCCGCAGGTGGTCCTCAGCTGGTCCCTAACTAAAATTGTGTGCTAGTTCAGGTAAAATGGACGTCACACTAAACTCCAAAACATATAAATAAGTAGCTATAATAGTTGGCAGAACAGTTTTGTTTCGACCTGATTTAAAAAAAAAGTAAATGAGTTTTTTTGGCAATGCAATTGTTAGAAAATAAAGCATACCCTTAAATGTTTTTATTTAGTAATTCTTTATAAATTAATGTAACTTTTGTTGTTTTTTTTCAACTTTAAGGGAATTGAGTAAAAAAGTAAAGATCTAAAAAAAATGTTTAACCCTTTCACATAACCAAAGGGAGGATACTTGTTAAAATTACTATTCAGTCATTTAAGGAATTGATGTTGGTAGCAGATCTATGATTTTTATGTATAGTCCACACACAGATTGTGTGATTGGTAACTTTAAGAGCTTACTATATAATAATGTTGAATTTATTGACCTCTTGATGTCTTTAAATACGTTGTGTCTTCGAGTCTTATTAATACATGCATATACTCTACTTCTCTTTCAACTCATGTATATCTATACTGCTAAAGGAAGAGACCGATTTCATTGAGCCGCAACTCCTCTGAAACCATACAAAGTCAGAAATATTTGTGATATGACGTATAAATGTAGTGTTTTGTACTTCCTAAATTTGTCTTTGAAACAATCTTTTTTTCCACAGAAAACGCCAATTTTTGAGAAAATATCAAAATTCGGAGACCGTTATCGATCCGTGTCTTATACGCTTTCGCGAATGCTCATTCGACGTACTGCCCGCGAAATTTAAAAACTCTTTGTTTCAACACTTCCCAAATTGTACCGATTTCGCGGGAATCTTCTAGTTATTTATTATTTTGATAGTCCATATTACGCTGTCTATTGTAGAAAAGGGTTCCGTCTATGAATAAGCCAATGGATGTCCAGCTAAAGAAATACATTGCGCAAAGATTGAACAACAACATTATAATTATATTCTATATTTTCTATATGTCTATGAAGACACTGAGAAATTTTTCATAAAATGTCCAGCCCCATAGAGAAGGTTACTTTTAAAGGGGTTTGAAGCACTTTTATCAAATTTCCGTATGTCGAGTCACTGAAACACGATACATCTCTATTTTAGTGTTATTGCGATGCTTATTGTAAAAAAATGTTTCAAATAAGTTCACTTAAGAAGGACAGTAAATAATATTCAAGGACAAGACTCATCGTCATGCAACAATATTTGTACTTTATATATTATTTCATTTGCAGTTTATTCAAACACATTTTAATCTTTCATTTTTTGATGAATTAAAAATGTTTCACTCGGGCTTGCAAAAGACATCATCATGCATTAATATTTGTACTTTATATATAATTCATTAATATGCAGTTTTATTGAATAAAAACTCATTTTCTTCTTTCATTTTTGATGAATTAAAAATATTTCAGGCTGCATTAATTTCTCCTTTATTTTTGTTGCTTTATATGAAACAATCTTCGAAAATATTGCTATTCGTTTTTTGTGTATTTAAATTTATTATTTAAGAGACGTCGTATAGATGCTTTGTATTGTTTGAGATCATCACAGTTTCTTTAATTAAAATCGGTCTACAACTGGAATAGGATCCCACTTACAGGATACCAGTCCGGGACCCACGAATGAAGTCCCTTAATAAATCTACCATCTTTTAAATGGGATATTGTATCGAGATGAAAACTATGTAAAGATGCTTAAAATTGTAGTATATCTAAAGGGTATTCATTAAACTTTCAAATTCTGCTAAATTTTAAGTGATTCTGAAATGTATAGGGTGGATGATTATCTGAGTAAATGGTCCAAATTTAAATTTAGATTTTAACCAGGAAGTTAATAAAATGACCCTAGTAATACTCAAAACAGTATTGCTCTCTTAAATGCCGGTCATGACCTTCAAAGAATTTTCCCAGAAATCATGAAGGGGCTACTAGTATGAGAAAGTAACTGAAATTTTATAGTCTTATATAGGAATAAGAAATCTGCCCATCAATTTGGATAAATTGCATTGAAGTAATGGGGAAATAATTGAGTCCCCATTCCTGTCAAGGGTAAAGGACAACTGATGGAATTAAGCCACAAAAATCTTCAAACTGTGGTTTATTTGATAGATATTGACAAACTATTGGAGAATTATAAAGATTTTTCATATTTATCATATTGGTGTCAGGTTACATGCTATTATGTAATTATATTAAACATGTTAAAGAAATACATGATTTTCCTTTAATAGTTTGAGTAGATATCATTTAAAATTCATAATATTGGCTGCAAAGATGTTTCAGATGATAGGCAGTGTAAGATTGTGCAGTTTTATTCCATTTTTTACAGTTTACACTTCATTTATTATCATTTTAACTGTATAAAGTGTGCGTAATTTAATACCGCATCAACAAAATGATGCAAAATGGCAATTTTGGACAAAGAAATATAGCCATAAATAAAACTGATCAATTCTGTAGTAAGCTTTATATGTAGTTAGGGTCAGACAGTCCTAGTTTTGTACTTGAAAGTCATACTTTGTCTGTAATGTGCAATTTTATATGAGGTTGTCAATGAAAATTAGCTAAATTTTGACAATTTTCATCTAAATAGTCAATATTTAGAGAGCATGTTCAATTTTTTAATTATGAAAATAGGCTTGTGTGTTGCAAGACTTGCTGATCTGCCTCTTTCATTCATAATATATTTAAATTTTGCAAAGAAATGGCAAACTATAGCATATTTGTTGTTTTTACAACAATGCATCAAAATTTTGTCATAATTTAGAACATAGTCCAATGCACTCTTTCAGAAGGTTTACATGTCAATATTGAATTCTGCCACTGATCATGTTTGCATTTTACTAGTATTCTTCACATATCTTTGCCTGAGTATCTTTTTTTTGGGGTTGAAGTTGAAGTAAAATGGAGATTTAAGCCACTGTATACATACATCAAAGATGTCTCATTTTACATATATTTGCATATCTCTGAAGCTAAAATTTAAGTTTTTGGTGCTTATAATACAAAGAAAATGATTTTGTATAACATATCCTTCATCAAAAAGTTCTCATAAAGCTGAAAAGAGGCATGGCTTGAAGATAAATTATTTTGAGCTGTCTTTTGTCAAAGTGGAATTTTGACTGAAAATGTGCTCTTTTTTGTGTGAAGGGGTGGCCTCTTGTTTCTGGCTATGAAATGCACAAAACAAACACTTAGACCAAAGAAAATTGATTTTATTGCAGAAAAATGGTTTCTTTCAGCAAATAACATGATTTTTCATCTTTTTGAGTTGATTATCTGTTCTGTCAAGGGTAAGGTACAACTGATGGAATTAAGCCACAAAAATCTTCAAACTGTGGTTTATTTGATAGATATTGACAAACTATTGGAGAATTATAAAGATTTTTTCATATTTATCATATTGGTGTCAGGTTACAGGCTATTATGTAATTATATTAAAGAAATACATGATTTTCCTTAGTTTGAGTAGATATCTAGTTAAAAATTCATAATATTGGCTAAAAAGATGTTTCAGATGATAGGCAGTGTTAGATTGTGCAGTTTTATTCCATTTTTTTTTATTAAAAGTACAGTTTACACTTCATTTAATATCATCTTAACTGTATAAAGTGTGCGTAATTTAATACAGCATCAACAAAATGATGCAAAATGGCAATTTTGGACAAAGAAATATAACCATAAATAAAACTGATCAATTCTGTAGTAAGCTTTATATGTAGTTAGGGTCAGACAGTCCTAGTTTTGTACTTGAAAGTCATACTTTGTCTGTAATGTGCAATTTTATATGAGGCAGTCAATGAAAAATTAGCTAAATTTTGACAATTTTCATCTAAATAGTCAATATTTAGAGAGCATGTTCAATTTTTCAATTATGAAAATAGGCTTGTGTGTTGCAAGACTTGCTGATCTGCCTCTTTCATTCATAATATATTTAAATTTTGCAAAGAAATGGCAAACTATAGCATATTTGTTGTTTTTACAACAACGCATCAAAATTTTGTCATAATTTATAGCATAGTCCAATGCACTCTTTCAGAAGGTTTACATGTCAATATTGAATTCTGCCACTGATCATGTATGCATTTTACTAGTATTCTTCACATATCTTTGTCTCTCAATTGAGAGAGAGCAAGGACCGATAACTCTGCATGGGAGATTGCAACTATACATCTATTCTAATACCACATGCTCTATTTTTCTATCACCACTGTTTTCTTATAATTATACTCCAGATCACATAACAAACATACGGACAATGACATATAGATTGTTATGACTAGGAACAGTCGAATTGTCTGGTTTACTAAAACTTTTTTATATTTTATGACATTGGAACAACTTATTTTATGTGACCTGTTTAATAAATCAAATAAAAAAAAAATACACTTAACAATACAAAACGAACAGAAGAGCAATTACATATATAGATTGCTATGACTAGGAACAGTCGAATTGTCTGGTTTACTAAACTTTTTAAATTTAACGACATTGGAACAACCCAATCTCATGTGACCTGTCATTAATTCAATCAAAGCAACCTTTTTAAATGTTACGACATTGGAACGATCCCTACTTTCATGGGCTTGTTTAAAATTAGATCAAAACAATGCATGGAATTACTTAAAATGGAAAGAAAATATGTTTCCTGGCTGCACAAATTATTTCAGAAAAAAATGTTTTCAAAACAAAATCATATTGCGACGTGTATAACTTTCTTTAATACATAAATATTTCGGAGAAAAAAACTAAGATCTTTTAATTTGTTTGTAGATAATTAAATTGAAAGTACTATAATTATACTCTATATCACCTTGAATGGTGACATCACAAATAGATTGATTGATAGTTGGATGATTTACGTCCAGTGGCAAATATTTCATGCATTTTCAGAACGACCATCACAAACATACCCCAAAGTACATCTTTAAAATTGTAAAAAAAAACACCTTAATACCCTGCATTTAAAATTGTTAGTGTATTTAGCTCAATGATACATGTATAATTGAAACATAAACTTTCAAAATCAAATGTTTAACGGAATCAAATAAATAATAATAATTTGTTCAGGGACTATAATTTGTGTTGGTCAAACACTGTGAAAAATCATGAGTGTCTGCCCGGAAAAACGATTTGTTCCTATGTTGATTTAATTCTAAATGTATAACTATATTATCCTTCATTTTCAGATTGATACTATCATTTAACAGTAGTGTCTATGGAGTCGAATGGTACAAACCAAACATTATTTGCTGTCGGTAAGTCATAACGTGTTAAAGAGCTCGCTACTACAATGTATGAGATCACCGAGGTGGTTATATATATAATGGCGATTATATATAATGGCGAATTAGATACTTGGTAGCAACGCCTGGTTATTTTTAACTTAAGGATTAAGGTCTGAATTGGAGGAAAGGGGTGTGGTTCATTTCGATAATTTCAATATTCTTTATTTTGTGCCCACTATTTTGTACCCATTATATTTTAGCGCCCCATTATTCTCTATTTTTTTTATCATTTTGGCCTATTTTCTATATTCTTTATTTTTGGGCTCTTTGTTCTGTATTATTTGCCCCCCCTTTATTCTGTAAACCCATTCAAACCCACAAGTATCGGACCTATCAGACATAACGTCACAGTACCCAAATTGCAACTATTCTACAAAAATTGCTGCGGAAATATTACAAGTTTTCTTTGAGACAGAACAATTCATATTTTTTATGATTTGACATTATACACGTCTTTCAACATAGGTAAATATATCTAAATAGACACAAAACAATATATATTAACAGATGAAGCATTCACGGGAAAAAGTAAATCTACGAAAACGTCGCCATTAAAAATGAAAAATGAGCAAATTAAATATGTTACAAGCATCCATTTATATAAAACTGAATAGTAAACATTGACTTATGTCAACTTGTTCAAAAATATTTAAAGAAATAAAACAAAACTTCGGTTATTCATTTTTTTAAGGATGTAAATTGAAGTATGAATGCAATTTTGGTACTAACTCCTCATTACACATGGATCGTTTGGAGGTCGATTCAAACCCATCTGTATATGATTCAATATGGATTCAAAATTAAATTGGTGTAACTATTTAGTAAATATGGATACGTCTTAATACAAATAAACACAGAATGACAACTTATGTCCGGATCATAAAAAAACATAGGTGAAAAAACTGTCAAAATAGGTGCAATTTTGGTACCCTCACGTTACATATATTGCATTCATTTTGTAATTTGCGAGAAAACAAGTTCTTACACTAATTATTATATTATTTCTAGTTGAGATTTATTTCTAACAAAGAGAGATAATCAAATTTGAACCATGTTCAATCGCCAATTTAAAATGATTTATTCGTCAGATACGTACGTTAAAAGTAAGCTTATGTGGTTTTTCCGACGTTCCTACTTGTAAATGTTTATCTTTATATAGCAACTAACAAAAACCTCCCTTTTCAAATTAAATTAAATATTTTTAAAATTCTAAAAACCGCCATAAGGTCCAAAATTGCTTGAAATCTATAAAGATTAAAACTTAGTGAAATACAAAAAATATGTAAATTTAAAGAATACAAATACATACCTGAAATTGTACCTGTTTCACATATAAGATGTTTGAAATATTAATGAATAAATTAGAGAGAAAGGCTAAGGGTTGTTTGTGGATTCATACATTTAATCAAAATGTTTGAGTGAAGAATGTGTCAAGGCAAAAGAAATTTATTGATTATTTTATTTTTTTATAATACATGATAAAAAAGAAGCAGGCTATTGCCGAAAAGGGTATTTATAAAAAAAATCAAATCATCTGTGATTGACGCGTTAATCTACATAACGGTAACGTGCAAATCCCAAAAAGCTAAAGCTTTGGAAATGTATTTCTATCAAATATACATTTTCTATATCACCTAACTCATTGTCAAAAACATGTACATTGCCGATAATCCCTCATCCACCAGTTATACTATTGATCTGGTATCAATTCTACATGATCAGCCATATTTTATTCGCCTTCTTGATAATTAAAGTCTTCAGTAAAAATTGGCTGATTATCATATTGATAAGTTGGTTGTAAATTTGATTGCGTTTAAAAGTCGCATAAGAACACACGGGCTATCATGTATCTTTTGCCTTGAGTTCATAAATGTACATGGTTTATAAGGGGGGAAACTATGATATCCTATGTTTAATTGTTTTACAAAATACATTTTTTTCTTACACGTAAAAGACTTACCGAATGCTATACTATTGTCCATGGACATATTCATTTTCAAAACTACTGTGCTCTGATAGGAAAGCTTTATATATTACAGGGCAATATCCAGGGAGATGGGGATTTTGGACACAGCAGATAGCAACGCCGATTATAGTCGTTGTTGGAATTGCTGGGAATCTTGCGTCATTTTAATTGATGAAGACAAAGTCATTCCGAAAGAAATCTTACAGTCACTTCCTGTGTGCGCTGGCAGTATTCGACAGCCTCTGTTTGATAAATCGCCAAATAACGTTAATTCATGAAATGATGGTTGACAATGAAAAAGATAGCGTCTTTACGTATTACAGCGACCTCTCGTGTCAAATGTTCAGCTTTTATGAACACGTGTGTTACCTTATGTCATCGTGGCTAATTGTTGGAATGGCGGCAGAGCGAGTTGTAGCCATGTGTTTCCCATTCAAGAAGACATTGATCAGAACTCAAACGGGGGCTATAGTGACAATAATATCAACATTCGTGGTCATGTGTTTTACCCAAATATTCAGTTTTATCATGATGAAAAATATCGGAGGAGTGTGCCAAGGCGATACGTATAAACATTTAGAGTACATTAAACTGCATATTTATTTTTACCAAGTAACACTGATACTTTGCCTTCCGTTTTTACTGGTCCTGGTATGTAAAAAATCAGTGATGTATCAGATATAACGCGTGCGAAAAGCAGCCGTTAAATCAAGGTCACACGTTGTAATGAGGTCTCACAAATCAATGCTAATGTTATTAGTCATCGCCTTCACATACCTCATAACCATGTTACCATTAGTGATTATACCATTTATTTGGATGGTTGCCATGGAAAACGCAGACGTATCAATGGTTATGTCCCTTTATCCTGTTCGACAGTGCGTGTCTGTTATTTCTTATTGTAACTATGGTGTAAACTTTTTCATTTATATTTTATCAGGACGATCTTTCCGATTGGAATTAAGACGTATCTTCTTGAAGGAACAACTTCAAAATACGTCAGCTACGAGAACGTTAACTAGAGAAGAATTTCTTCGATTGCAATGAGACATTGAATTTTAACGATTTGCTAAAAGTTTTAACTAATAAATGTTGGGAACTGTTTCTGATAGTGACTATGATATAAGGGCATAGGCTGACGCATGGTCTAAGCAGTTCATCTACAGTGAACACTAGCCTGTCAACTCTAATGTTCTAAGTTCGAATCCCGCATATGGCGATTTTTGTTCGACTGATATCTTAATTGACAAGTATTGCACCGTTAAACCTGGTGTCGCTTATATTGTCGTTAAGCACCAGCAAACAAACGGATAATTTAATTTATTTATCATATTCTCTTAAAACATAGTGTACAAAATTGCATGTGCCTGTTAAATCATTAAGGCATTACTCGACTAACTAAAGCTACATTTTAATGTAGTCTAGTTGGCCGAGTGGTCTAGGACGCTGGACACAGTGTAAGCTGTGTTGCTACGATGTCACAGAGGTAGGGGTTCGAATCCCGCCGAGGGATGAGTAAAGAGGAGCTGACCCATCACGTCCTTTCAGTTGTAATGACTGAGAATGTTCTGGTTACCTAAACAAGTTTCTTAGTATTATTATCATGGTACTAATCTATAATTTTTTATAACCTATAAGAAGTAAGGTGTTTGATATAAATTATTTGAGTTTGTATGCACTTCCTTAAAAATAATTTGACATATTTAATTAAACATTAATAAAAAAACAAGAAACAAGAAACAAAGAAACATATTTCTAAACAACGTTTGACATAGGCTAATATTACATAAAAGACAAATAAAGTATATGTCAATGACACAGCAACCCAACATGATCTAGAGACAAAATTGTCCTTATATTACAAAAAA
>JAASAO010003886.1:0-29159 GCA_017311375.1 Mytilus coruscus | reverse complement strand
CTATGAAAAAATTAAAGATGACTATCTGCATTCAGTCCGATCTGAAAATTCTAGATTTTTTACTAAGATGAATTGAATCCTTACATTTGATAGCAATACACCAAACTACATAACATTGTATTAAGTAAGATCAATATATAATTGAAATGGCTGTATAGTTCTATGAAAATCCCAATTAATTTGAAAAGTTAGAAACAAATTTGAAGATGGCTATCTGAATGTTGTCAAAACTGAAAATTCTACCTTTTTCACCTAAATTAATTAAATGCTGCATTTGACTGTAATACACCAAACTACATAACAACCTGGGATTTAGTAAGATCAATATATAACTAAGATAGCTGTATAGTTTATTAAAATCCCAGTTAATATGAAAAGTAATAAACAAGTTTAAAGATGGCTATCTGAATGTTGTCGAAACTGAAAATTCTACCTTTTTCACCTAAATTAACTAAATGTTGCATTTGACTGTAATACACCAACCTACATAACAACCTGGGATTTAGTAAGATCAATATATAACTAAGATAGCTGTATAGTTTTATTAAAATCCCAGTTAATATGAAAAAGTAATAAACAAATTTAAAGATGGCTATCTGAATGTTGTCGAAACTGAAAATTCTACCTTTTTTTCACCTAAATTAACTAAATGTTGCATTTGACTGTAATACACCAAACTACATAACAACCTGGGATTTAGTAAGATCAATATATAACTAAGATAGCTGTATAGTTTTATTAAAATCCCAGTTAATATGAAAAAGTAATAAACAAATTTAAAGATGGCTATCTGAATGTTGTCGAAACTGAAAATTCTACCTTTTTCACCTAAATTAACTAAATGTTGCATTTTGACTGTAATACACCAAACTACATAACAACCTGGGATTTAGTAAGATCAATATATAACTAAGATAGCTGTATAGTTTTATTAAAATCCCAGTTAATATGAAAAAGGAATAAAGAAATTTAAAGATGGCTATCTGAATGTTGTCGAAACTGAAAATTCTACCTTTTTTCACCTAAATTAATTAAATGTTGCATTTGACTGTAATACACCAAACTACATAACAACCTGGGATTTAGTAAGACCAATATATAACTAAGATAGCTGTATAGTTTTATTAAAATCCCAGTTAATATGAAAAAGTAATAAACAAATTTAAAGATGGCTATCTGAATGTTGTCCAAACTGAAAATTTAGTTTTTTTCACCTAGATTAATTAAATGCTGACATTTGACAGCAGTACACAAAGTACATAACAGCCTGGGATTCAGTAATATCAATATTAAACTGAGATAGCTGTAAAGTTTGATGAAAATCCAAGTATAGTTTTATGAAAATCCTAGTTAATATAAAAAGTAATTAACAAATTTAAAGATGGCTATCTGAATGTTGTCCAAACTGAAAATTCTAGCTTTTTCACCTAGATTAATTAAATGCTGACATTTGACAGCAGTACACCAAAGTATTTAACAACCCTAACCCTAACCCTTAAAAAAAAAAAAAAAAATAATAAATATAATTTAACTCCAACACTCCAGCATGAGGCATAACAGTACTCATTTATCAGACCAGTACCTAAATATCATATAAAAGAAGAAATATTGGCACTTTTATATGTGTCTATTAAAGTTTTTAGTCTCCGTAGACTGAAAACTATGAACCAAAAGAATAAAATATGATGCGGTATGGAATAACCAAGAAAAGGTCAATGTTGGCACCCTATATTGATGAGTACAACACATATAGCAATTTGAAACTTAAAATCCTTCACTCTAATGTCTAACAATCAATCTTTAGGTACAAAAAGTACTCAATTACCAAGCCGGTACAAGAATATCAATAAAAGAAAGAAATATTGTCGCTTTTATTGTTATCGACACAAATATAAGTAACCGTAAGACTTATACAGTGTCAAATTATCCATCATAAGAATAAAATGTTCATGCTGGCACAGAAGTATCATCAAAAGGATAGATATTGGCACCATTTATAGATGCAGACAACAAATACAGCACCCTGAAACATTCATTTCTTCACTTTTGTGTCTGAGAATCCATCTAAACTCATAAATATTATAAAACATATGAAATATTGTCACTTTTAATGGGTATCGACATAAATATCAGTAACCGTACACTTATAAATCTCTCAATTGTTGTCAAATTATGCATTCTTATAGTTGTCGACAAAGTTTTAGTAACCGTAAACTCCAAACCTGTGTAAAACTATCAATCCTCAGGTACCGAAAGGATAAAATGTTAATGCCGGTAAGTAATAACCAAGAAAATGGTCAATATTGGCACCCTATATTGCTGAATGCAACAAATATAGCACTTCAAAACCTTTATTCTTTCACTTTTATGTCTGACAATCCATTTGAATGTATCAAATGTCCTCTATTACCAGGCCAGTACAAGAATATTATAACAAAGATGAAATAGTGTCGCTTTTAATTGTTTCGCGACATAAAATCAGTAACCGTACACTTATAAATCTCTCAATTTGTGTCAAACTTTTCATTCTTAGATTCAAATAATGATGCCGGACAAGAAAATCAGGAAGAAAGGAAGATGTTGGCACCTTTTGTTGATACCGACAACAAATTTTGTTATTTAAACTTGTTTTCATTCCCATTTAATGTCAAACAACCCATCAGGATGTATTTAAAAGTACTCAATTATAAGGTCAGTACCAGAATATCATTCAAGAGAAGAAATATTGGCTCTTTTATTCTTGTCGACAAAAGTTTTAGTGTAACCGTAGACTTACGAAGCGCTTAATTTTGAAAAACTTTTCATCGCGAGGTACATAAAGAATAAAATTATTATGCCGGTAGAGAATATTCAAGAAAAAGGGTAAATATTGGCCCAAGATATTGATGAATACAACAAATATAGCAGCTTGACACTTAAACTCCTTCATGGAAGGCTATCATTTCTTAATATTTAGGTGGAGCACATTGGATCGTTGTACCAGCAATTTCTGACACGTTTTCTTCAACGACCTATAACTTTTGAATGCCCCAATACATTTTCAATATCAAGACACCAAAATGTGCAATTGAATTCTTTCCAAAACGCTAAACAGTTTATAAATCGGACCGTCAACAACAGAGATACGATTTTTCAAAGTTTGCCTATAAGCCTTAACAGATTATCTCCTGAATTTCAATATGCAAATTTTGGCATACCTTCTTGAGGTAATTGTTACAAAAAGACTACTATATAAGCAAGTCAGTAAGTGTATAATATAAGCATATCGGCGCATGCGTACTTGAAATTTGGGGTTCGGAGTTAGGGTTACAAAACAAGTTCCGGCTAACACTAACCCTAACCCCAACCCTAACCCTCATATATTCATACGCCAGCCATATAACACCAAATAAAATGACACTACGACCCATTATTCGCTGAATTTCCTAATACCCTAACCCAAACACTAACCCTGACCCTAACCCAAACCCTAACCA
This sequence comes from Mytilus coruscus, assembly GCA_017311375.1. Lineage (NCBI taxonomy): Eukaryota > Metazoa > Mollusca > Bivalvia > Mytilida > Mytilidae > Mytilus > Mytilus coruscus. The sequence continues at coordinate 25,683 of JAASAO010003886.1, read as the reverse complement.
TAACACCAACCCCAACCCACCTAACCCTAACCCTGACCATAACCCTAACCCTAACCCTGACCATAACCCTAACCCTGACCCAAACCCAAACCCAAACCCTAACCCTCTCAATGAAAAAATTGCATACAGACTTTGAACGTTAATAACTTTGGCATTTCTCAACCGATTTAACAGATCTTTGGCGTTTTGGAAAGCCCAGACAGGCTGCTATTTGATCAATTTATTGTTTTGTCGTTCATATTAAAGCCTTTCTTTTCCTGTCAACCTGTAACATTGCAATCTGGTCATTTTCTGAGGCTCGTATCTTTGCCATTTCTCAAGCAATCGGAAAACATCTAAGTAAATAAGACTCGTTTTCAAGTTCTTTCAGGATAACCTCAGGTCGGAGACTTCATTCCTGTAAAAAAAAAGTTGGGTTCAAAATCTGCCAAATTCTTTGAAAGATTTGCAATTTTTCACAAGAACAACGAAATCTGCGTCATTTTACTACCTTAAAGCTGGAACTTTTGGTATACATAAGCTGACAAATGCGCCAGCTATTGGTGTATATAAGACGTGTATATCTATCGGGGTTATTGCGTATCAACATGAAACGTGTTTGAACAAAATCGATGAAAGACGAAATACGCCAGCTATTTCACACGGTCCAAAAGCGTTTTTCATGGTTTCTCATTCTCAGAATAAGGTGTGTGAAATTTAAAGTGTGTGGTCCACTTGCAAAGAGGAAATCAATATAGTTAAAAAAATAAAAAAAAAAAAAAAAAAAAAAAAAAAAAATATAATTTAACTCAAACACTTCATAAAAGTACTCATTTATCAGACCAGTTAATAAATAAAAAAAAAAAAAAAAAAAAAAAATAATAGATATAAAACACTCCAGCATGAGGCATAAAACTACTCATTTATCAGACCAGTACTTAAATATCATATAAAGAAGAAATATTGGCACTTTTTATATCTGTCGACAAAGTTTTTAGTCTCCGTAGACTGAAAACTATGAACCAAAAAGAATAAAATATGATGCCGGTATGGAATAACCAAGAAAAAGGTCAATGTTGGCACCCTATATTGATGAGTACAACACATATAGCATTTTGAAACTTAAAATCCTTCACTCTAATGTCTAACAATCAATCTTGAGGTACAAAAAGTACTCAATTATCAAGCCGGTACAAGAATATCAATAAAAAGAAAGAAATATTGTCGCCTTTTATTTGTTATCGACACAAATATAAGTAACCGTAGACTTATACAGTGTCAAATTATCCATCCTAAGAATGAAATGTTCATGCCGGCACAGAAGTATCATCAAAAGAAAGAAATATTGTCGCCTTTATTGTTATCGACACAAATACAAGTAACCGTAGACTTATACAGTGTCAAATTATCCATCATAAGAATAAAATGTTCATGCTGGCACAGAAGTATCATCAAAAGGATAGATATTGGCACCATTTATAGATGCAGACAACAAATACAGCACTCTGAAACATTCATTTCTTCACTTTTGTGTCTGAGAATCCATCTAAACTCATAAATATTATAAAACATATGAAATATTGTCACTTTTAATGGGTATCGACATAAATATCAGTAACCGTACACTTATAAATCTCTCAACTGTTGTCAAATTATGCATTCTTATAGTTGTCGACAAAAGTTTTAGTAACCGTAAACTCCAAACCTGTGTAAAACTATCAATCCTCAGGTACCGAAAGGATAAAATGTTAATGCCGGTAAGTAATAACCAAGAAAATGGTCAATATTGGCACCCTATATTGCTGAATGCAACAAATATAGCACTTCAAAACCTTTATTCTTTCACTTTTATGTCTGACAATCCATTTGAATGTATCAAATGTCCTCTATTACCAGGCCAGTACAAGAATATTATAACAAAGATGAAATAGTGTCGCTTTAAATTGTTTCGCGACATAAATATCAGTAACCGTACACTTATAAATCTCTCAATTTGTGTCAAACTATTCATTCTTAGATTCAAATAATGATGCCGGACCAGAAAAATCAGGAAGAAAGGAAGATATTGGCACCTTTTGTTGATACCGACAACAAATTTTGTTATTTAAACTTGTTTTCATTCCCATTTAATGTCAAACAACCCATCAGGATGTATTTAAAAGTACTCAATTATAAGGCCAGTACCAGAATATCATTCAAGAGAAGAAATATTGGCTCTTTTTATTCTTGTCGACAAAAGTTTTAGTATAACGGTAGACTTACGAAGCGCTTAATTTTTGAAAAACTTTTCATCGCGAGGTACATACAGAATAAAATTATTATGCCGGTAGAGAAAATTCAACAAAAAGGGTAAATATTGGCCCAAGATATTGATTAATACAACAAATATAGCAGCTTGACACTTAAACTCCTTCATGGAAGGCTATCATTTCTTAATATTTAGGTGGAGCACATTGGATCGTTGTACCAGCAATTTCTGACACGTTTTCTTCAACGACCTATAACTTTTGAATTCCCAATACATTTTCAATATCAAGACATCAAAATGTGCGCAATTAAATTATCTTTCTAAAACGCTTAACAGTTTATAAATCGGACCACTAACGAAAGAGCTACGTTTAAAACAAAATTTGCTTATATTCCAAATCAGGTTATCTCCTGCTTCACAATATGCAAATCAGGTATACTTTATAGAAAACCCTTACCCTAAGCCAAACTCAAACCAAAACCCTCACGCATGCGCAGAAGTGAAAAGGTGCACATGCGCAGAAGTCAAAGGTGCATGAATCTCGCCAAAGTCCCTTCCTAACCCTAACCCTAACCCCAACCCTAACCCTAACCCTAACCCTAACCCCTAACCCTAACCTAACCCTAACCCTAACCTAACCCTAACCCTAACCCTAACCCTAACCCTAACCCTAACCCTAACCCTAACCCTAACCCTAACCCTAACCCTAACCCTAACCCTAACCCTAACCCTAACCCTAACCCTGGCCTAACCCTAACCCTAACCTAACCCTAACCTAACCCTAACCCTAACCTAACCTAACCTGGCCTAACCCTAACCCTAACCTTAACCCTAACCCTAACCCTAACCCTAACCCTAACCTAACCCTAACCCTAACCCTAACCCTAACCCTAACCCTAACCCTAACCCTAACCCTCCCTAACCCTAACCCTAACCCTAACCCTAACCTAACCCTAACCTAACCCTAACCCTAACCCTAACCCTAACCCTAACCCTGACCCTGACCCTGACCCTAACCCTAAACCCTAACCCTAACCCTGACCCTGACCCTGACCCTAACCCTAACCCTAACCCTAACCCTAACCTAACCTAACCCAAACCCTAAACCCTAACCCTAACCCTAACCCTAACCCTAACCTGACCCTGACCTGACCCTAACCCAAACCCTGACCCTGACCCTAACCCTAACTCTGACCATATGAGAAAAAGTTATAACACAAACGTTTCTTCAGTGAGGTCGGAAAGTGCGGCCGTACACTTCAGTGATACCAATAAGTTTCCATCTTCTAGATCGCCTTTTCATCTTTTCGGAACAGTTAATTTTAAGAAAATATATCTATTCAAATCCATTCTACACCTGTTTGAAGATTGAGATCAAAGGCACTTTTCATACTATACTTAGAAATATTTTGGAAATTTCTGACGCATACACAGTCACAAGAAAGGGCAGACATGCGCAGAAGTGAAAAGGGCACCTCACTAACCCTCGTCAAAGTCCACTACCCTCGTCAAAGTTACTACCCTGACCCTAACCCTTACACTAACCTTGACCTTAACCCAAACCCTGACCATAAAAAAAAAATTATAACACAAACGTTTTTAGTGAGGTCGGAAAGTGCGGCCGTACACTTCAGTGATACCAATAAGTTTTCATCCTCTAGATCGCCTTTTCATCTTTTCGGAACAGTTAACTTTAAGAAAATATCTCTATTCAAATCCATTCTACACCTGTTTCAAGATTGAAGTCAAAGGCACTTTTCATACTCTGTACTTAGAAATATTTTTGGGAATTTCTGACGCATACACAGTCACAAGAAAGGGCAGACATGCGCAGAAGTGAAAAGGGCACCTCACTAACCCTTGTCAAAGTCCACTACCCTCGTCAAAGTTACTATCCTGACCCTAACTCTAACTCTAACACTAACCTTGACCCTAACCCAAACCCTGACCATTAAAAAAATTATAACACAAACGTTTCTTCAGTGAGGTCGGAAAGTGCGGCCGTACACTTCAGTGATACCAATAAATTTTATTATTTAAAACTTGTTTTCATTCCCTTTAATGTCAAACAACCCATCGGGATGTATTTAAAAGTACTCAGTTATAAGACCAGTACTAAAATAGCATTCAAAAGAAGAAATATTGGCACTTTTTATTTATGTCGACAAAAGTTTTAGTATAACCGAAGCGCTTAAATTTTAAAAACTTTTCATCCTGAGGTACATAAAGAATAAAATGATTATGCCTGTAGAGAATATTCAAGAAAAAGGGTAAATATTGGACCCAGATATTGATAAATACAACAAATATAGCAACTTGACACTTAAACTCCTTCACGGAAGGCTATCATTTCTTAATTTTTTAGGTGGAGCACATTGGATTGTTGTAACAGCAATTTGTGACACATAAGTCAGTACTGGTTTTCTTCAACGACCTATAACTTTTGAATGCCCCAATACTGACCTTTGACAGCAATGCACAAAACTAGATAACAACCTGGGATTCGGTAAGATCAATATATAAATGATCTTGCTGTATAGTTTTATGAAAACCCAGTTATTTTGAAAAGTAATAAACAAATTTAAAGATGCCTATCTGAATGTTGTCGAAACTGAAAATTCTACCCTTTTCACCTAAATTAATTAAATGTTGCATTTGACTGTAATACACCAAACTACATAACAACCTGGGATTTAGTAAGATCAATATATAACTAAGATAGCTGTATAGTTTTATTAAAATCCCAGTTAATATGAAAAAGGAATAAACAAATTTAAAGATGGCTATCTGAATGTTGTCCAAACTGAAAATTCTAGGTTTTTTTCACCTAGATTAATTAAATGTTGACATTTGACAGCAGTACACCAAAGTACATAACAGCCTGGGATTCAGTAAGATCAACATTTAACTGAGATAGCTGTAAAGTTTAATGAAAATCCAAGTTGATTTGAAAAAGTTATAAAAAAATTTAAAGATGACTATCTGCATTCAGTGCGAATTAAAAATTCTAGTTCTTTATTAACCTAGATTAATTAAATCCTTGAACTTGACCGCAATTCACCAAACTACAAAATAACCTGAGATTCAGTAAGATCAATATTTAAGTAAGATATCTGTACAGTTTTATGAAAGTCCAAGTTGATTTGAAAAGGCTATGAAAAAAATTAAAGATGACTATCTACATTCAGTCCGATCTGAAAATTCTAAATTTTTTTTACTAAGATGAATTGAATCCTTACATTTCATAGCAATACACCAAACTACATAACATTGTATTAAGTAAGATCAATATATAACTGAAATGGCTGTATAGTTCTATGAAAATCCCAATTAATTTGAAAAAGTTAGAAACAAATTTAAAGATGGCTATCTGAATGTTGTCGAAACTGAAAATTCTACCTTTTTCACCTAAATTAATTAAATGCTGCATTTGACTGTAATACACCAAACTACATAACAACCTGGGATTTAGTAAGATCAATATATAACTAAGATAGCTGTATAGTTCTATTAAAATCCCAGTTAATATGAAAAGGAATAAACAAATTTAAAGATGGCTATCTGAATGTTGTCGAAACTGAAAATTCTACCTTTTTCACCTAAATTAATTAAATGTTGCATTTGACTGTAATACACCAAACTACATAACAACCTGGGATTTAGTAAGATCAATATATAACTAAGATAGCTGTATAGTTTTATTAAAATCCCAGTTAATATGAAAAGTAATAAACAAGTTTAAAGATGGCTATCTGAATGTTGTCGAAACTGAAAATTCTACCTTTTTCACCTAAATTAACTAAATGTTGCATTTGACTGTAATACACCAAACTACATAACAACCTGGGATTTAGTAAGATCAATATATAACTAAGATAGCTGTATAGTTTTATTAAAATCCCAGTTAATATGAAAAAGTAATAAACAAATTTAAAGATGGCTATCTGAATGTTGTCGAAACTGAAAATTCTACCTTTTTCACCTAAATTAACTAAATGTTGCATTTGACTGTAATACACCAAACTACATAACAACCTGGGATTTAGTAAGATCAATATATAACTAAGATAGCTGTATAGTTTTATTAAAATCCCAGTTAATATGAAAAGTAATAAACAAATTTAAAGATGGCTATCTGAATGTTGTCGAAACTGAAAATTCTACCTTTTTCACCTAAATTAACTAAATGTTGCATTTGACTGTAATACACCAAACTACATAACAACCTGGGATTTAGTAAGATCAATATATAACTAAGATAGCTGTATAGTTTTATTAAAATCCCAGTTAATATGAAAAGGAATAAAGAAATTTAAAGATGGCTATCTGAATGTTGTCGAAACTGAAAATTCTACCTTTTTCACCTAAATTAATTAAATGTTGCATTTGACTGTAATACACCAAACTACATAACAACCTGGGATTTAGTAAGACCAATATATAACTAAGATAGCTGTATAGTTTTATTAAAATCCCAGTTAATATGAAAAAGTAATAAACAAATTTAAAGATGGCTATCTGAATGTTGTCCAAACTGAAAATTCTAGTTTTTTTTCACCTAGATTAATTAAATGCTGACATTTGACAGCAGTACACCAAAGTACATAACAGCCTGGGATTCAGTAAGATCAATATTAAACTGAGATAGCTGTAAAGTTTGATGAAAATCCAAGTATAGTTTTATGAAAATCCTAGTTAATATAAAAAAGTAATTAACAAATTTAAAGATGGCTATCTGAATGTTGTCCAAACTGAAAATTCTAGCTTTTTTCACCTAGATTAATTAAATGCTGACATTTGACAGCAGTACACCAAAGTATTTAACAACCCTAACCCTAACCCTTAAAAAAAAAAAAAAAAAATAATAAATATAATTTAACTCCAACACTCCAGCATGAGGCATAACAGTACTCATTTATCAGACCAGTACCTAAATATCATATAAAAGAAGAAATATTGGCACTTTTTATATGTGTCGACAAAGTTTTTAGTCTCTGTAGACTGAAAACTATGAACCAAAAAGAATAAAATATGATGCCGGTATGGAATAACCAAGAAAAAGGTCAATGTTGGCACCCTATATTGATGAGTACAACACATATAGCAATTTGAAACTTAAAATCCTTCACTCTAATGTCTAACAATCAATCTTTAGGTACAAAAAGTACTCAATTACCAAGCCGGTACAAGAATATCAATAAAAAGAAAGAAATATTGTCGCTTTTATTGTTATCGACACAAATATAAGTAACCGAGACTTATACAGTGTCAAATTATCCATCATAAGAATAAAATGTTCATGCTGGCACAGAAGTATCATCAAAAGGATAGATATTGGCACCATTTATAGATGCAGACAACAAATACAGCACCCTGAAACATTCATTTCTTCACTTTTGTGTCTGAGAATCCATCTAAACTCATAAATATTATAAAACATATGAAATATTGTCACTTTTAATGGGTATCGACATAAATATCAGTAACCGTACACTTATAAATCTCTCAATTGTTGTCAAATTATGCATTCTTATAGTTGTCGACAAAAGTTTTAGTAACCGTAAACTCCAAACCTGTGTAAAACTATCAATCCTCAGGTACCGAAAGGATAAAATGTTAATGCCGGTAAGTAATAACCAAGAAAATGGTCAATATTGGCACCCTATATTGCTGAATGCAACAAATATAGCACTTCAAAACCTTTATTCTTTCACTTTTATGTCTGACAATAAATTTGAATGTATCAAATGTCCTCTATTACCTGGCCAGTACAAGAATATTATAACAAAGATGAAATAGTGTCGCTTTTAATTGTTTCGCGACATAAAAATCAGTAACCGTACACTTATAAATCTCTCAATTTGTGTCAAACTTTTCATTCTTAGATTCAAATAATGATGCCGGACAAGAAAAATCAGGAAGAAAGGAAGATGTTGGCACCTTTTGTTGATACCGACAACAAATTTTGTTATTTAAACTTGTTTTCATTCCCATTTAATGTCAAACAACCCATCAGGATGTATTTAAAAGTACTCAATTATAAGGTCAGTACCAGAATATCATTCAAGAGAAGAAATATTGGCTCTTTTTATTCTTGTCGACAAAAGTTTTAGTGTAACCGTAGACTTACGAAGCGCTTAATTTTGAAAAACTTTTCATCGCGAGGTACATAAAGAATAAAATTATTATGCCGGTAGAGAATATTCAAGAAAAAGGGTAAATATTGGCCCAAGATATTGATGAATACAACAAATATAGCAGCTTGACACTTAAACTCCTTCATGGAAGGCTATCATTTCTTAATATTTAGGTGGAGCACATTGGATCGTTGTACCAGCAATTTCTGACACGTTTTCTTCAACGACCTATAACTTTTGAATGCCCCAATACATTTTCAATATCAAGACACCAAAATGTGCGCAATTGAATTCCCTTTCCAAAACGCTAAACAGTTTATAAATCGGACCGTCAACAACAGAGATACGATTTTTTCAAAGTTTGCCTATAAGCCTTAACAGATTATCTCCCCTGAATTTCAATATGCAAATTTTGGCATACCTTCTTGAGGTAATTGTTACAAAAAGACTACTATATAAGCAAGTCAGTAAGTGTATAATATAAGCATATCGGCGCATGCGTACTTGAAATTTGGGGTTCGGAGTTAGGGTTACAAAACAAGTTCCGGCTAACACTAACCCTAACCCCAACCCTAACCCTCATATATTCATACGCCAGCCATATAACACCAAATAAAATGACACTACGACCCATTATTCGCTGAATTTCCTAATACCCTAACCCAAACACTAACCCTGACCCTAACCCAAACCCTAACCATAACACTAACCCTAACCCTGACCATAACCCTAACCCTAACCCTGACCATAACCCTAACCCTGACCCAAACCCAAACCCAAACCCTAACCCTCTCAATGAAAAATTGCATACAGACTTTGAACGTTAATAACTTTGGCATTTCTCAACCGATTTAACAGATCTTTGGCGTTTTGGAAAGCCCAGACAGGCTGCTATTTGATCAATTTATTGTTTTGTCGTTCATATTAAAGCCTTTCTTTTCCTGTCAACCTGTAACATTGCAATCTGGTCATTTTCTGAGGCTCGTATCTTTGCCATTTCTCAAGCAATCGGAAAAACATCTAAGTAAATAAGACTCGTTTTTTCAAGTTCTTTCGGGATAACCTCAGGTCGGAGACTTCATTCCTGTAAAGAAAAGTTGGGTTCAAAACTCTGCCAAATTCTTTGAAAGATTTGCAATTTTTCACAAGAACAACGAAATCTGCGTCATTTTACTACCTTAAAGCTGGAACTTTTGGTATACATAAGCTGACAAAATGCGCCAGCTATTGGTGTATATAAGACGTGTATATCTATCGGGGGTTATTGCGTATCAACATGAAACGTGTTTGAACAAAATCGATGAAAGACGAAATACGCCAGCTATTTCACACGGTCCAAAAGCGTTTTCATGGTTTCTCATTCTCAGAATAAGGTGTGTGAAATTTAAAGTGTGTGGTCCACTTGCAAAGAGGAAATCAATATAGTTAAAAAAAAAAAAAAAAAAAAAAAAAAAAAAAATTATAAATATAATTTAACTCAAACACTTCATAAAAGTACTCATTTATCAGACCAGTTAATAAATAAAAAAAAAAAAAAAAAAAAAAAATAATAGATATAAAACACTCCAGCATGAGGCATAAAACTACTCATTTATCAGACCAGTACTTAAATATCATATAAAAGAAGAAATATTGGCACTTTTATATCTGTCGACAAAGTTTTAGTCTCCGTAGACTGAAAACTATGAACCAAAAAGAATAAAATATGATGCCGGTATGGAATAACCAAGAAAAAGGTCAATGTTGGCACCCTATATTGATGAGTACAACACATATAGCATTTTGAAACTTAAAATCCTTCACTCTAATGTCTAACAATCAATCTTGAGGTACAAAAGTACTCAATTATCAAGCCGGTACAAGAATATCAATAAAAGAAAGAAATATTGTCGCCTTTTATTTGTTATCGACACAAATATAAGTAACCGTAGACTTATACAGTGTCAAATTATCCATCCTAAGAATGAAATGTTCATGCCGGCACAGAAGTATCATCAAAAGAAAGAAATATTGTCGCCTTTTATTGTTATCGACACAAATACAAGTAACCGTAGACTTATACAGTGTCAAATTATCCATCATAAGAATAAGATGTTCATGCTGGCACAGAAGTATCATCAAAAGGATAGATATTGGCACCATTTATAGATGCAGACAACAAATACAGCACCCTGAAACATTCATTTCTTCACTTTTGTGTCTGAGAATCCATCTAAACTCATAAATATTATAAAACATATGAAATATTGTCACTTTTAATGGGTATCGACATAAATATCAGTAACCGTACACTTATAAATCTCTCAACTGTTGTCAAATTATGCATTCTTATAGTTGTCGACAAAAGTTTTAGTAACCGTAAACCCAAACCTGTGTAAAACTATCAATCCTCAGGTACCGAAAGGATGAAATGTTAATGCCGGTAAGTAATAACCAAGAAAAATGGTCAATATTGGCACCCTATATTGCTGAATGCAACAAATATAGCACTTCAAAACCTTTATTCTTTCACTTTTATGTCTGACAATCCATTTGAATGTATCAAATGTCCTCTATTACCAGGCCAGTACAAGAATATTATAACAAAGATGAAATAGTGTCGCTTTAAATTGTTTCGCGACATAAATATCAGTAACCGTACACTTATAAATCTCTCAATTTGTGTCAAACTATTCATTCTTAGATTCAAATAATGATGCCGGACCAGAAAAATCAGGAAGAAAGGAAGATATTGGCACCTTTTGTTGATACCGACAACAAATTTTGTTATTTAAACTTGTTTTCATTCCCATTTAATGTCAAACAACCCATCAGGATGTATTTAAAAGTACTCAATTATAAGGCCAGTACCAGAATATCATTCAAGAGAAGAAATATTGGCTCTTTTATTCTTGTCGACAAAAGTTTTAGTATAACCGTAGACTTACGAAGCGCTTAATTTTTGAAAACTTTTCATCGCGAGGTACATACAGAATAAAATTATTATGCCGGTAGAGAAAATTCAACAAAAGGGTAAATATTGGCCCAAGATATTGATTAATACAACAAATATAGCAGCTTGACACTTAAACTCCTTCATGGAAGGCTATCATTTCTTAATATTTAGGTGGAGCACATTGGATCGTTGTACCAGCAATTTCTGACACGTTTTCTTCAACGACCTATAACTTTTGAATTCCCCAATACATTTTCAATATCAAGACATCAAAATGTGCGCAATTAAATTATCTTTCTAAAACGCTTAACAGTTTATAAATCGGACCACTAACGAAAGAGCTACGTTTAAAACAAAATTTGCTTATATTCCAAATCAGGTTATCTCCTGCTTCACAATATGCAAATCAGGTATACTTTATAGAAAACCCTTACCCTAAGCCAAACTCAAACCAAAACCCTCACGCATGCGCAGAAGTGAAAAGGTGCACACATGCGCAGAAGTCAAAGGTGCACGAATCTCGTCAAAGTCCCTTCCTAACCCTAACCCTAACCCTAACCCTAACCCTAAACCCTAACCCTAACCCTAACCTAACCCTAACCCTAACCCTAACCCTAACCCTAACCCTAACCCTAACCCTAACCCTAACCCTAACCCTAACCTAACCCTAACCCTAACCCTAACCCTAACCCTAACCCTAAACACTAACCCTAACCCTAAACCCTAACCCTAACCCTAACCCTAACCCTAACCCTGACTATTTTAACCCCTTTTACATTGTATCATAATCCTTAAAAGTACATTCGAGAAGAGAGTTGAAATATATTTGGTAATTTGTAGAAATAAAATGTGCAAACATGTACATCTTGTGCATGCATTATTTTTAGATTAAAAGTTAGAACTAAATATACACAGGTAATTTTCAACCGACTATAACATGTGATTTAAAGCCGAGGTGGACATCCTTGATTGGGTTGGCAATTAGCTTTTTGTTAATTTGTCTGATACATGTATAGTGTGAGCCGATACGAGTCACCAAACACTAAACACCTGGTCATGGAATTAGCCTTATTTGGTCACTAAAATTACGGTACGTCTAAAACCGCTCAGGACCTCGTGAGTGCACTCAGAACATGAAAAGTGCACTCAGGACATGTAATAGATGCTTTAGTGTGCGTTAAGGTTATGCATTCGATAGATAATTTAATTTTGATCTTATAATTTATGTTTTCATAAAATCAATTCAATATTTGAGAATTGATTTAAGTTTTATCGGCACGCGCCGTATTTTGGGATATGCATGACCGATGGTCACATTCAATACCAATTATCATGTTGATTAGGTCGTTTGATCTTTAATAATTAGGAGTGTCACTGTGATTAGTGATGGTAATAAACACATACAAGTAAACTTGGCAAACAAAAAGTTTTCTTTTGAAAATGATAAACATACTGAATTGCAAAATGTTAAATAAACTTTTCGTTTTGTTTGTAATTATTGAAGCCAATTGAGAAATCTTCACAAAGTCGGGAAATTTTCCATTCAATTTATTTCATTTGAAAACGTTAAAAAATATCGATAAAGTTTATTGCCAAATGTGGCGTCCTTGGGGATCAAAACCCCGTTTTAACAGCGTTTGTCTACTTTTGTCTATTGCCGAACATTCTAAAACATATTGAAACTTGACGCCAATACCACCGGAATTACATAAAGTACAAATAAAATTTTCTCTCTGATTATTTTGCCATCTACCAATTTCAATAGAAATTTTCGTGTTCAAATATCTAAATCTCAGTAAGACTGTTTATACAAAAAAAAAAAAAAAAAAACTCATTCTTGTCCAGTAATACATTTCTTGAACTTGCTGTGGGGCGTCCGTTTGGCTGTGCGGGATGTACAAATTTGCAGCCACGTCCGGTCAGAATGGGGACGTTAAATCCGATGCCTCGTGTAAAGAGAGTGCCACGTTCTTTGCCCGTTAAGAACCCTGCAACAACCCTTTGAGGGTCCGTAGGTGACCTGTTGCAAGGCTAAATGTCTGTCCTCTCAATATACCCTCATTTCCCGTGGCAGTCTAAATTTCTCCAACCTCAATCCCGGACGCCCTATTACAGAACCTACCTATTGTATTTATTGTTAATTTGTTCTCGTCCTGAATATGCATGAAATATTTGCCACTGGACGTTAAGCAACCAACAATCAGTCAATTATATAGTAAGATTTTATTTCTTATTAAAATTGTACTTGTCCAGTATTGCAAGCCTTGGATGAATTTAAATAAATTCTGAAATATTAATTTATCTCCGTTTTCCTCTCAGTTTCTGTCATTTATCATATTTAGGTATTTTTCTAATAATCAAAATTGAGTTTTTTGTATCACACTCCGAGCAGTGTGATACGAGAAATATGTCTTCATGCAAGAAATATATAACAGGTCACGGTCATAAGAGAAACTTTATTAAAATGCATTGAAAGGGAGTTTTATTTTCTTCATAATCGTAAAATGCACTATGCATAAAGTAAATTTAATACATGTAACATGAAACAATTCCGAAACAAGTTAAATATTTAATTCAATTTTATTCAAAACACTGTACTAATAACATGATATTCATAAGCAATTATGATAATCCAATCAATTTTGTTGACTGGATAATCAAGGCTGAGTAGTTGTGAAATCAATGACACGTGCCATTATCTTATAAAATAATAAATATCTCTCGAAGTTTGTTTTCAAAATCTACCAAAATCTACCACTAAAATAATCAGATTGCAACGAATACATATATCCATCATGTGTGCACATACGATAACTATAAAGAGTCCTGGGTGCACGTGTAAGTGCTGAGTGCACTCAGGAGGTCATGAGCAGTGTTTAGACGTACCCCTAAAATTAAAGTGTTTTAACGGCATTTTAATCGGTAAGAAACACTTGAATTTTATTTTCTTATTATACAGTATATTGCATTTTACTGGTTAATATACATTTGTACTATAGGTTTCTAGTTATCGTTATTCAACTTTATTAATCTTAAGGTATACATGTACATGTATTTATAATATCTTTAACAAATTTAATCATTCAAATATGAAAAGGTCCCATTTGCTCATATAGCTTCTCATGTAATTTGTTCATAGGGACCGACCATTAAAGGGGTTATTATTTTTTTCTGAAAAAATTTGATCCGGGAGAAAGAAAAGAACTAGTCAAATTGAAAGCATTTGTCATTCATTTTAATTCTAAGCTTATATAAAAAAAAAAATCGCGACAAAAATAAACCATTTATTGATAGCCTGGTACGATAAAAAAATCAGAAATCTTTAGCTAGCTTATATAGGATCAAAGAGATATAACTTGTCAGCGGCGTAGCTAGGTATCCGATCAACTGTAGGCACAAATTGTGGCAGGGGTCTGAGGGGGGGCGAGGCCCACGACAGAAACGGTTTTCAGTATTATAGTTGCAAAATTTTGTGTACAAAAGTATTAAATTTACTGGTTATTTTATCATGATAATATACATGAAGAAAATTCGAAGAATTATAAATAATTTTACAATAACATCTGGTGAATTAGCGCAGTGCGATCGGAAATCTAAAAAATATATATGTTTATTTACAATATGCATTGCCCAGCGTAGATCAGCGTAGCCCTTTAATTAAGTAGTACATCCTTTTAGTATTTTCATATCTATTCCTTTCTGGTTGACGATAGATAATATCGACCCTAACGGCAGCTACGCCCCTGCTTGTTATGTCGATTTTATGACGCATCACTTTTTCACAATGTGTGGTTCGGTTTGTAATGGTAAATGTTTTGTATTCTTTGTTATATTTGTCGATTTTATGACGCATCACTTTTTCACAATGTGTGGTTCGGTTTGTAATGGTAAATGTTTTGTATTCTTTGTTAACATATACCTGTTTGTCTACTATTTTTCTTCAATCGATAGATTTAACATTTAACCATCCACAATATTCATATTAAAAATTCACTGGAACGAATTCGATCATTGTTGTTTAACATCCACTTCCTAAGAACTGAGGTGGATAGGTGTCTCATTGACAATCATACCACATCTCCTTATTTTTAAAATACCGTGCTTGAATGGATACAAATATATGTCAGACACAAAAACTCTTGTGAGCGATTTTGATAGACGTTAACCTGTTTCAAAGAAAGAAACTGACCATCGTCTCATGCAGATTTTTGATTGTTTTTGTTTGACTTATTCACAATTTGATAATGACATTAATACACATGAAATTATTAACATGTTGTTTTCATTTTTTTTATAAACTTTGGACAATTTAGAGCTTGCTATATTCTATCATCATGATCATGTCTAATACTCCGATCTTTTGTTGAATACTCCATGCTGCTCTCAAGATGTCTTTTGGTTGTTTTCTGTCGTTCGGTTGCTGTCATAATAACGTGTAACCCATAGAAATGCCGAGCTATATTATACCGATCTGTTACATGTAAACAGCGAACGGACCATTTTACCTTGTTTGGAATGTTTTAAATTGTCACATAAATTCGATTACATGTCGATTTGATTCGTACCGACGCAAAAAAGAGGTTGACCAGGATGCCAGGCTACTTGAACTTCTACGACCTACTAAGACTGGAAGGGTGATATTAAGGTGCATCTAAAATGCACTATTAACTAAAACAACTTTAAATGCATCGTACACTTGTGAATTGGATGTTAGCTATTGAGTAAATGTTCAAAATTCAATATAATCAAGAAATAATTGCGAATCTTATAAATTTTACGGACGCCATCACGAGTTGGTTGACCGTTATGGAATATCTGTCTCACATATATATGACCTACAGGATTAGACATATCACCGGGTTTGAACTTGCATGAGCAGCACGACAGGTGCCACATGTGGAGCAGGATTTGTTTACCCTTCCGGAGCACCTGAGATCACTCCAAGTTTTTGGTGGGGTTTGAATTCGTGTTGCTCAGTCTTTGGTTTTTAGGTTAATTTTGTGTGCTGTTGTTTGTCTTTTTCCTTTTAATCATGGCGTTGTCAGTTTATTTTCGACTTATGAGTTTGACTGTCCCTTTGGTATCCTTCGCCTTTCTTCTCTTGTAAAATCAAATATAAAAGGGCAGTTTGGCAAGTGTCCGGATCTGTAACGGTATTTTCGTAAATTGTGATTATTGAACCAGAAAAATGTGATATTTTATGAACGGTGTCAAAATCAAAATTATATATTTGTATTTAAACGATATTATTGTTTCCTGCAATTTCCGTGTGAAATCAGGTCCCTGTCCTTAAAATCATTTCGGCAACTAGTTTCGGAAGTAACAATAATTATTTCTTATTGTTACTCTTGCCGGTAATCGTAGCCCGTGGGGTTCCTTTCACAAATTATTACAAAAATAACTTAAATCCTGATTTCATTAGTTTTGCCTTTGACATCCGATGGGTGGATCTCAGCTTTTTGGATTCATTAGTGTTTGGGATACCAAATATTGGATTTCATGGTAATAGATACAGCACAAAATTAAAAGTTCAACGAAGTACACATTTTCTAAAGAATTGTATTGTAAGTTAGACTTTGGCAAACCCACTAAATTAAATATCCACAAGAATACAATTTTTCCTGAAGTCAATTTGCTAAAATATAAGAATCCGCAGTAACGTTGGTCTGGATGGGGTTAAATCAATCTAGAATAATGGCAAAAAATATAAAGAATAGAGAATAATGGGGTGCCAAAGTATAAAGAATAACGGCTGTAAATAAAAATTACAATACTGATTACAGAAATAAATGATGTACAGAATAAAGAAATCATATACTTGTATAACTGATTAAATAAATGGGAATGTGTCCATGGGACACAGATGATGCCCCGCTTGCATATAACATTATAAAGGGATATAACTCAAGAACTGCAAAAGTGACGCTACCCAAATTTGTACTTGATCCGAGTTTTGTGATCATAAGCATTGTGCATAAGTTTCATAACATTTAGTTAAGGCAAGCTAAAGTGAGAGAACGGAAACGAAAAATTCAGCAATTTTTCCATTTGTAAAGGAGCATAACTCAAGAACAGTAAAAGTGACGCCACCAAAATTCAAACTTGATCTGTGTTTTGTCGTAATAAGCATTGTGTATAATTTTCATTACATTTGGTTGAGGCAAACTAAAGTTAAAGAACGGAAATGAAAAATTCAGCAATTTTCCATTTGTAAAGGAGCATAACTCTACAACTGTAAAAGTGACGCCACCAAAATTCACACTTGATCTGTGTTTTGTGGTAATAAGCATTGTGTATAAGTTTCATAACATTTGGATGAGGCAAACTAAAGTTAGAGAACGGAAACCAATTTTGTGACGTACGTACAGACGGACAAGGGTAAAACTAAATGCCCCATCCGCTATCGCAGGGGCATAACAAGTGAAACTGTGAGCTACTGCTCACTGATGATACCCCCGCCCAAATACTTGAAGGTAAACAGGAAGTTGTTGAGTGATGAATCTAAAAAACGCATCACACGGTATACATGTAGCTGACTTATATAAACCCTGAAACCAAATTTCAGAAATCCTTGTAGTGTAATTCCTGAGAGAGATGCGACGAAAAATATTCATGGGACGGACGGACGGATGGATGGATGGATGGACGGACGGACAGATGGAAGTAAAACAGTATACCCCACTTTTTAAAGCAGGGTATAATAAAATTTAATAGTAAAATGATTTTCAAAAGAATTCAACTGAATTAACACTTTTTCAAAGATGATGAAAATTGTCTACAAATTTAAAGAATACAGAAATTAACATGTTCAAGGAGATCCCATCCAGACTACAAGAAAATTTTGGACTTTTTCAATCCGGTCAAATAATGGGACATACTATTAGCATCCATGGATTACTGGTATTGAATCATAGCCTTTACTGAACTTTTTTTAAAAATTTGACTTAGACCCCAGCTGGTGACCTCTATTAACACAGGCAGACCGGTATTCACATGTTTTTTTTCTGTTCCAATGAATGAAGGTAGCTTTACATCAATGGAAAACACTATGCATATTAAGGACACCATTTTTATACATGTATGTAAGAAACCTGCTTTAATTTGTAGTAGACCAATCTAGGTTTAACTAGATTTTAAGCATGCTACTGCAAAAAGAAAGAGTTTGCTGAAAGACATTCAACTCTTTTCCTGAATGCTATGTGCTTTGTCATGTATACTGAGGAGTAGCAAATACTAATTTTAAGTCTAGAATAAGAATCTAACTTACAATCACCATTACTTAAATTTGGTAGGCAAATTTTCAGCGGTTGTTGTTTGTTGCAACATCATTTGTTTTTCATACATATTGTACATAAACTAGGCTGTTGGGTTTCAGTTTTGAACTGTTTTATGTTTTTTTTTATATCTGTCCTTTAATAGCTTGCTATATATATGCAGTATCAGTTTTACTCATCCTTGAAGACTGTACAGTGACGACATTAAGTTGCTACATGTAACATCTATCTCATTTGGTCTCTGGTCATGCTGGTTGATAGTTATCTCACTTGCAATCATATCACATCTCCTTATTTTATATTATACAAAACTACAACATCATGAATATAGTAACATGTACATAAATTAAATGATACTTTGAAGTATTGTCATGATTGTTAACATGCTTGACCAGAATAAAATGCCAGTTTGGTGACTATGTACTATAATATAAATATTCACTGAATCTATAAAATCTTGTCATTCCAAATTGCTATTTCAAACAAATATTTATCCAAGGCACTAATCAAATTCAGATACATGTATGATGCACTACAAATATATGCACTAAAACTTTGAATTCTTATAATTCCAAATTGCTATTTCAAATGAATAATTATCCAAGGTATTAACAGCTATCCAGTTGTATGATCTTTCTAACAAATTATTAGTTTGCTATTTATTCAATGCACTATTTGCTTCTTGTCCAGTTTAATCCCAACACCACTTCATGGTAGTACTACTGTACAATGCTGTTTGAGCTACCCATTTTCCAAAACAATGAATAACATACACAAAATTATGAATTCATCCACTCTTTCATAACTTGCAACTACCAAGCGATTGACATCTTTATTTCCTACAAATCATAAGTGCACATTTATCATTTGTAGACTGCTTCATTTTTCTAGCCAGCTGCCAGCTGGGAATCATCTACAAAAAAAAAATTATATATTACGAATGGACTTGTTTCTTTAGTTTATTTGTATCTATTGTGTAAGTACTCTAAAATTATATTCCAAGAAAATCACAATTACAACAACTTTTATTTAGGTAGGAGAAAGCATTCAAGCATGGCCTAGAACACAGTTATAAATTTCATAGTGCATTTCTTTTAGACAATATTTTTACAATGTGGTGTAATACTTTTGGGACAAATTATATCAAAATTATAGAAAACTTCATCAGCTCTAACTCGAAATATGGAATGAAAATAGAGGTTTTGAATAAAGGGGCCTTACATGAAGATGTTATATTTTCCAGCAATTTTAAATTTGTGAATTTTTGTTATGAATAATCCTTCCATATGTATTTAATGTATTTTACATGAGGGGCGGACAGGGGTATCTTTCTCCTTCTCCCGCCCCTTCTCTCCTTTCTCCCGCCCCATTTCTCTTGTCTCCCGCCCTAAAACATGAAAAACTTATGTATAGGAAGCTCATTTTAAAAGAAATCGATCAAATATAAAAAAGAAGATGTGGTATGATTGCCAATGAGACAACTGTCCACAAGAGACCAAAATGACACAGAAATTAACAACCATAGGTCACCGTACGGCCTTCAACAATGAGCAAAGCCCATACCGCATAGTCAGCTATAAAAGGCCCCAAAATGACAATGTAAAACAATTCAAACGAGAAAACTAACGGCCTTATTTATGTACTAAAATGAACGAAAACAAATATGTAACACATAAACAAACGACAACCACTGAAATACAGGCTCCTGACTTGGGACAGGCACATACATACATAATGTGGCGGGGTTAAACATGTTAGCGGGATCCCAACCTCCCCTAACCTGGGACAGTGATATAACAGTACAACATAAGAACGAACTATAAAATCAGTTGAAAAGGCTTAACTCATCAGATGGACAAAAATACAAGTGGACGTGGCAGGGTACTTGTACATCCCAACAACAAAAGACACTAGGAACAGATCTGAGAGTACTCGCAGTTATCTGACAGCTAGTTCAAAGCCACTTACAACTAATAAAAAATCATGCATCTAAGACTAAATTATCAATCCGTACACATCCAACATCCAATGGATTTAGTGTAAAGACGTCATAAACAGTCAGAGAAAACATGACCTTGTGCAATGCCAAGATACAGGTATCGACAGATTGTAGATCCATGAATGTGTATATGTATATAACATACTAGTAATATTTAGTTTGCTTTTAATTTACTGATAACAAAATCAATATTTATACCAATAAAAAATATTCAATGATCTTATTACAGTGTTGAATTGGTAACCTTTAGAATAAGTTTATTTAAAGGAGCGATAAGTTTACAAGGATCATTTCTACATTTCCGGGCACGGTTAACAACATTTCCGTAAAATGAGGATGTGCTATCCCGTTTGAAATAAGTTTTCTACAGGTACAACCAAACTTCAAAACCAAATCTTTATATCTATGGAAAAATTTAGTAAAGGTTTTAAGTAATTTATGGTAACGATATCCCTGGTTTAATAATTTACCAGTAATACATAGATTACGTTCGTTAAAATCAAAACGTCACAACAGACACGGGCATAGCGAACGAGCTGTGAAATGTAAACACCGTAAGATGGTGCCAAGGAACATCACCATCTAAAATGGAAAATTAACAATAGGGAACGAAAATCGTCCCTTTGTCGTAAATTTTAGTGTGGAGTTTCCGTTTAAACCGAAATATCTAAATCTAGGAAAGGACAGTTATTACCGTTTAAATTTGATTTTGTTTTTATATGGCTCGTCCCCGTCTTGTCCTTTTACAAGATAGAAGTGTTGTTTCTTCTGCTTCAAGAAACCTCAATAACCTTTTCACTGACTGTTAAGCTACCTGTTTGCATTGAATTTGTTAGTCTGATGCACGCCGTTTCCTGATGAATTTTTAAAGTATAAATCCAAATTATAGAAACGCAGGATAATGTGTGAAAATACGAGGAATTTTGTGTCACTATTTGTGCAATTTCATTAAGTTGCCGAAAACGCTGCTTGCAAAATAGATATAATTTAATTTGGTGCTATATTACTTTTTTAGCTTCAACTTTACATTATGCACACAGTGTTAGTATATATATATACCAAAAGTGCGCATATTGTCAGTTTTATTTTTAAACGACAGGTTGCTTATTTTGGCATTTTGAAAATATATAAAGGCACGTAAAGCACATAGTCCGACTTACTGCTTCTACAGTGTACAATTTCAAAGTGGAACTTTTATAATGCGCCTAGTGTTTTACTTATAGAGAATGCATGTATATTCTCAGGATGTTTTTATTGTATAATTTTTCACAAATGACAGAATGACAGAATGTTGAACTTTGTCTTTTCAAATGTATTTTTTTGAATACAGTTTTTTGAAATTGTATTGTGTCGTCCTGAACATGCCTGAAATATTTGCCACTGGACATTTTGCAGCCTCAAATCCATCAATTCAAATTGTACTTGAAAATCACTGTTTACTTAATCAAATTTTTGAAGCACTTTATCCATGCACGGAAGTAGCGGTGGCATTACCTTTGTCTAGTTTGGTAGGATTAAGTTTTTTTTTCTAGTAGAATAAATAGGAAATTTAGGAAACCTGACAGATGAAATGAAAACAAAATAACAAACACCATACAAATCCCGTTACATATTTTTTCAATACCTCCGAGTAAAAATAACGTTACTCTATATTCAGTAACGTCATCTTTTTTCTGCCAAATTATATGCATATCGGTCAACTTTGAAGCAATTTATCTAAAAAACAAGGATGATGACATGTGTCTCTATACATGATCGGACTCACTATAAAATCCTGGAAATTGTTAGTATTTAGACTTTCTTGGTATATAAGAGATCGTTATGAATTAGTGACGTTAGATCGTTTCTGTTACTATAATATTTAATGGAATTTTATGGGACTGTCATACAAGTGAGAGGTTTGACTAGCTATAAAACTGAACAGGTTTAATCCAGCATTTTCTGCATAAGAAAATGTCTGTACCAAGTCAGGAATATGACAGTTGTTATCCATTCGTTTGATGTGTAAGAGCTTTTGATTTTGCCATTTGACTTTCCGTTTTTAATTTTCCTCCTAGTTAGGTATTTTTGTTATTTTACGTTTTATTAGCACTTTCTTGAAGCTTTTTATTAACTAATTTAATAAAATAATTGTTTTCCAGCTAAATTTTAATAAATTTCATTTACATTTTTGTCTCCCTTTTCTACCCCTTTTCTCCTTTCTCCTGTCCCTTCTCTCCTTTCTCCCACCCCTCTCTACCTGTCTCCCTTTACCCTGTCCGCCCCTCTTACATGGAAAGAAAAGTTACAAATAGCATATCATATGAGTACAAAATGGTCTTAGGCCAAGTAAGACTGACAATAATTTAGGGTCAATTTAGGCCATAGCACATATTCACATTTAAAATGCATACTGAAGCTATAGGAAATACAAATTTGTTTCTTTTTGCTCATTTCTATACTCAGGTGACACGATAAAAGACGTCTGAGTACAAAAGGACTCTTGCATTCAACTTTTTGCAAATAGTATGGTCTGATACAAAGTCTTTTCACTTTTCAGTGAAAACTTGCATGCAATTTTATTCTCAACAGGCATATATAAGATACTGTATCAAATACTATCTAAAATTGGCCTTTGTCTGTTGTTACAGTAAATAAACTACTTAAAGAACAGAAGATTAAAGAAAAGGCCAGCAATAAATTCACTGTTGGTCATGAAAATAAAATTGTCTCTGGTTAATTTTATGATCTTTGTCCTAGTACAAGTACATGTTAGGGGAAAACTTTACCTCAAGTCGGCCAACTAAAATAGCTATAATTTCCTTCTAAAATTTATCAGTAAACCCTGGGTTTCATATGACATTTGTGTTTTAATTTCTTTCATCATTACATTTTGAAATAATTAATGTTTTAAGTTGATAAATAAATACCCAATATAACCTTTACAAATGCATTTTTAACAGAATACAATATAGCATGTTGCTTCATACTTCTTTTCAAATTGGTTTGAATATTCAGTAAAATTATGTGAGCAGGTACATGATAAGTGGTGCAATTTAACATTTGTGGAAATCGTAGTCGTGTGCGATACCTACATGTATGACCCTTTGAAATTCACCCTCAACACAATATACTGTTTTGTTGACATCTGTTTATTACCTGTAGCATGTATAGAATGTACATGTATATTCTGATTTCTGATAATTACAAATACAAGGTGAACATCCTGATTAATACCTATTCTAATTTCAGTTTTGTATGGTTATGAATTCATTTCGTATAAATATATTAATACATCATGTAATTTGGGAAATAAAATATTCTATTTCTATTCTATTCTATTCTTTTCTATTCTATTCTTTTATATATAAAAATATTTTTGAGGAACAAATTAATTTTAAAATTAATATTGAAACCGACATTGTATTAATTAGCTTATTTTCAAGATACAATGTAATTATGAATTTTAGGACAAATAAGTAGATATCAATGTTGTTTTACATATAATTGTTCAAGAAAATGGGAAATATACTTAAAACAAATAAATATGGTAAATCAAAGACAAATTTATCTCAAAACTTAATGATCACTTTTCCTGTACCCTATTGTCTAGGGCTTTCTGTCCTGCATTCTCCAACTCAATAAACATGGATATGGTAGATAAGGAGATGTTGTATGATTGTAAATGAGAAACTATCCAAACCGAGACTAAAGGACGAGGTTGTTAAACAACTATAAGACACTGTATAATAATCAACAATGACCAGAACCCATACTGTATTGTGTGGTGAGAATAAAAGGCACAGCATGACAAATTCTGAAATTTTCATAAGAGAAAACTAATGCCATGAGTTATGTTCTAATTTATTTGAAAATCAGGAGATGTGGCATGATTGCCATTGAGACAACCATACACCAGAGTTCAAATGGCAAAGATATTTTATAAGCAATTGTACAACCTTCAACAATAAAACCCCATAATGTATTATATAGTCAGCTATAAAATGTCCAACATGAAAATTTGAAACAGTGTTACATGTTAAATGAGAAAACTAAAGGCCTTTGAGATTATTTTATAATTAATCATAATTTATCTCAGGTGCACTATTTAAAAGATAAAGAGATGTGGTATGATCTCCAATGAAACTATCTTCCAGACTGATCATTTAATAGCTAGTCAACAGATTGATGTAAAGTTCAACTTCACTGGAAATTCATAAATTTCAAAACTATAAAGAATTAGGTTGATGCTAAATTCGTCAATAAACTATACAGTCTTTTCTTCTTCTGTGTATCATTGTTTGTTGTTTTCCCATACAAATTTAAAATTAACGAGTATTGAAAACACATAATTTCCTATAGATTTAGATTCACAAGCAAAATAAGTCAGTATAGGTAAACAAATTCATGAAAAGCATTATATATATTTTGATTGATTGGTGTTTAACTCCACTTTCAGAACTATTTTGACTATTGTGCTATTTCCTGGAGGTCTATGTATATTGGTGGAGTAAGTTGGAGTGCCATGAGAGAACCACCAAACCTTTGATAGTAAAACTGATAATCCTAGACAATTAAGATTGGAGTATTTAATAGCATGCTAAATATACAGGTAGATCTATAGGTTAACAATGGTAAAAGTGCACAAATGTGATATAATTTTTTTGTGTGTAAATGTAACATATGTTAATCCCAAATCTATGCAAATGTAATACACCTGTTTTGCAGTTTTAGACATGTACCTGACAGAAACAGAAAATGTTAAGAAATATCATGGGATATGACAAAATAATGTGTTACCAATGATAATTTTTTCCTACAAGAAGTCATCTTTGCATTCAGTTACATTGTATAGGAAAACATATCTTTTAATGGGAAGTTTTCAAACCGAAATGGACACATGGTCCACTTTAACATAACAGTGTTTTTTTTTTGTTTACATCAAAATGGACAACTTTCGAGTGTGTGCACTTTCCAGTAAATTTCATATGTCACAATGCTTATGTTAATATGTCACAGTAGGAACCGATTGCGTGGGGCAGCTGTTTGGTAACTCCTTCTTAAAAAACTTGAGATTGGTGTATAAAGATAAAACTTTGACTTCTGGTTGTATAAATAAAATGTTGATAACC